>OMNM01066011.1:5447-18875 GCA_900302745.1 Parablennius parvicornis | reverse complement strand
CTCTTGTGTTTCTACCTTCCCCTTTACTGCACACCTCTCTCCTGCATGGACCCCCCCCTCCTCTCCTCCTCCTTTCCTGTCTCCTCCCCCTCCCTATCTCACTCCCTCTCTCTCTCTCTCTCTCTCTCGCTCTCTCTCTCTCTCTCTCTCGCTCTGTCTCTCTGTCTCTCTCTCTCTCCCTCTCTCTCTCTCTCTCTTCACTGACTAAACCCTACAGCTTCAGCTCCACATCAGATCATCCATGGCTCTTCTTTTTTCCTGCATTAACGGTGGAGGTCGGTCTGTTTCTAGAAGTAAGAGGGATAAGTCCTCGCTGGCCTCCTCTGGGGTGAGTTCATCCCTTTGTGGGCTCTCCTCGCTGATGGAGGGGGGTTTCTCTCCAGATCAGGGGGTAGGAGGGAATCTCAGCTTTCTCCTCTGTCATTCCGCTATTTATCACCACACACAGTCAAGTCTCACAGCAGAAGGAGCCACACATCCGTGTCAGACCTTCACAGTAAGACAGAAAAAAAACCTCTTCATCCAGATCAAAAACATGACATTCTCGGCTCTCCATTCATTTATACTTTATTGTTTTTAAGAGGTCTGTTTGTAATGGACAAGGATAGCCATTACACATTACACATCATTTATTGCACATTTCAGTTTAAAATCTTGTTGCACTGTTTTTCTTTGAGTTGTCAGATTTCTTACAACTGCATTACAGTTGTGTTTCTCCAGATAGTTTGTTATTAACCAAGTTATTTACCTGTTGGTAGATAATTTCAATTTTTGTTTAAAAAAAAAAAAAAAAATTCCAACAGCTACTGTTAATTTGGTGTTACCAACTTTTCCAGCTTATGTGTTGACACATGAAGCCACCAGTAGTAGTAGTAGTAGTAGTAGTAGTAGTAGTAGTAGCAATAATAGTAGTATACCAGTTGCCCAGAACATAATAATCATATGAACATATGATAATATATTTATCAAGACAAATTCTTGCCTTTGATTTAACGTGAAGCTCCAGTGCCTTGCTAGCATATTTCAATGTTTTGAAAACAACGTCCATTTATACAGAAACAGCAGAAACACTGAAAGTGATATAGCTTTCATGTTGGGCCACTAGTGGGTGCTGTTGATTGTTTTTTTTGTAATGAAACCACACACCTGCAGGAAAATAATACACCACAAGCATTAACAAAGGGAGAACCAGGACATTTGTTGAATTTTTATTATGGTGACTGTTGACAATAAAACTACCAAGTCCCAGGAGAATCTGGACTGGGAGTCATGACACTCTTCAGGCAAACGTTGGTATTGTGCATCTATTCGCACATGTGCAGAAGGAATATTTAATACATTTGTGGTTCACATGCACAATAGCGGTGTTTCAGAAAAGTTGCGTATTCCATGGAGACGGAGTCAGAGCATGTTCAAAAAGTTGCATTTTCAGCGACTCCGAACACAGTTGTTGTGTAAACAAAACCCCAAAACACATTGAAAATGTTCTGTTTTCACTTGAAAATGTATAAACGGGGCCTCAGTGTGCAAAAGCCTATATTTAATAAAACAAAACAGTTTTAGTAACTAATATGAAACTTGTATTTTCGCTTTGAATGGTGTTGCATCCAAAAATAACTGCTGAAATTCTGTTTCAGCATTTTTTACATGTAACAGAAAATAAAAAAAGATATGATAAATACAATGTAGTGTACAGATATTCAATTCTCATGATGCCTTTTTTTGTTTTTGGAATGTTTGGAACATAGATGCACTTTTATTTTAACAACCAGTAATACAGGTTGAAATAATAATTATTTAATATATGACATACACAAACGCATTTTTTTTTTTTTTTTTTGGTAAGTTGGGCAAGATCTAACCATCAAAGAAATATTTGATCAGTTTCAGTCACATATACACGCATTCTCAAGGGAATACATAGATATTCACTTTTATGTTTTAACTTCAAACTGCATCACTTCCTGTGTGGTAAGCATGGGTGGTTTGACAATGACAAGGAACGTGAAAAATGCAGAAAGAAAGAAACGAAGAGAAATCTTGCAAATGAATGAGATTTGCTGATTCCAGCTGTGACTGATCTAAACTATGAACACTGTCAGGAACATCTTGGAGAAGCCTGGTGATGTTTCTGTGTGGAGTTATTTGTCAGTTTAGCACCACATTCCACAAACATGTTTGAGGTTATCTAGTCAAATGTAAATGATGTAGATGTAAATGTGAATGTGTGATTGTGTGTTTTTGTGTGTGTTTTTCTTTTTTCTTTTTTTAAATTTCAAAGCAATCTCTTCATCTTTCCTAGCTGGAATACATAGTGCCCTTTCAGGCCCAGTTCACACGACAATGCTTCAAGTGAAAACTTAATCACTTTTTGCATGTTTGTTTCAGAAAAGTTTCACGGTTTCGCGGCAACGTTCTGGAAACGATGTCCATTTACACCAAAAACGATCGAGTTTTCATGTTAAGCCACTAGTGGGTGCTGTTGGTTGCTTTTGTAATGAAACAACACACAACAATAAGTTTTAAACATTAACAATGGGAGTACGCAAACATTCGTATGGAAAGATGACAAGCTGGAATGTTAGTACGCTCAACTATAGAACTACCAAGTCCCCGTTTTCAAAAAGTTGTGTTTTACGTGGCTCCCACCGTTGTCATGTAAAAGGAGACATAAAACGTTCCGAAAGTTTGGAGTTTTCACTTTAAAACATTCTCGTGTAAACAGGACCTAAGTTTTGCATATCAGGACAATGTCCTGCTTTTCCAGTCATTGGCTAAAAAAAAAAAAAAAATGCAAACATGAAAATTAACCAGCCCAGAGGCCTGTATGATGCTGGATTTTCTACTATTGAGACAACTTCAAGGATTAACCCTGGGTTTTTCTGTACTACAACGCTCGCCAGGGTAAATCACCCTGACAACTAATGCTGAAAGTCTAACCTGCTCCGGACCAGGTTACGTTCTCGATAAGCGGTCAAAGCTCAACTTCCTGACCAATCAGATTTCTTGAAAAACGTCAGTCTGGGTTGAACGGTTCAACCCAGACTTAATTCTGTGTGATTTGTCCTGAAAATATATAGGCTATGTATTAAAAATTAGTTTTACTGGCCTTGTGGTCTAAATAGTGAAGTGTATGGTCAGGGTTTACAGACGGTCGCATCCGTCCCACGTTGTCCCTCCAAAACATGCCTGCTGTCCCACTTATTGTCTTTTTCAAGGTGGTCACCCTCGACCTAAAATTATATTTTCTGGTGAAATGTCCAATAAACTCAGAAAACTAACTAATAAAAAACAGTCTAACAATAGTTTTCAATAAGTAGGTAGATGAGTTGCTGGAAGTTTTGTTTTGTTTTGTTTTTAAATAGATGTTGACAGTTGTGGTCAGATTTAGCTTCTCAAAGCTAAATAACATCTGCTTGTGAAAAATGTTGTTGGAATGGGGTGTATTTTTTAAAATTTTCTCTTCAGATATTTGTTTAAAAAAATGTTTATTTGAACAATTTACCAGCTGGTTTTGGCCAAAGGGACTAATGTTTGACCCACCCGAGCCTAAACAATGAAATGGTAAAATGTCTTTTAAAATCTGTTATGTTGTTCATAGTCCAGCAGGATTACTATTGCAACAACACATCATCAGTACGGTAAAACTAACCTGTCCCACGACAGTCTTATCCCAGCTCGTCTTCCCTATTATAAAATGTTTAAAATCTTGGTTTGATGAGTAAAAGATCTTCTTGCTTTTATGTTTTATAATCTCATCTTCTAAATTGCTTTTATTCAATCGAGTTGGTTAAAACTTAAGTACCCAAAGAAAGCCACAAACAGAGACAACATGCAAACTCACAAATAATTTGCCCATCCTGGACTCAAACTTATAACTTTACCGCTACGAGGCACGAATACCACCCACTGCACCACTGCACTGCTTTGCTTTGTGTGTCATCCCAACCTTTTTGGAAGTGGGGTTACGGAAGGGGCTGAGGGGGAGGAGCTGGAGCACCATGTGGGGGATCTGTGTACGTGTCCTGTGGCACGGCCGGTATAGTGGCATGTCTTTCAATCACAGTGTGGCAGGTTTGATACCTGTTATCTGAATTGTTTGTCTGGTCTTTGAACTTTACCTGCAGCTACAAAAACTACGTTTCTCCAAAATAGACTAAAATACAGATTATGTAGAGCAGGAGGTATAAACTCATTTTAGTTCAGAGGCCACATTCAGCCCAGTTTCTTCTTCTAAAATAATGACCTTTAAAGTTTTTCTTTGTCGTGGTGTCGAATATGAGTTTTGAAAAGTTCATGTTTTTTTCAAAACTAAACAAATAATACCAAAAATTGCTACAATTTCAACAAATAAATACATATAATTTAGGTCCCGTTTACAAGACATTTCAAGTGAAAAGCATATTTTTTGTTTCAAATTAATTTACCTTTATGTGGAAATATTTAGAAAATGATGTCCATGAGATGGCTTTGAGGCTAATGCTAGTTAGCTATCTTTCCTGGCAGACTCACTGATATCTCAGCTAAGGTCTCAGTGTTGTGTTTCTGTCCACTACTCTTAGGAAGTTTGTAAAAAAAAAATCAATGTTTTCTATAAAATCTTGGGAATTTTCTTGGTGGTTTGGAGGCCAGATTGGAGACTGCAGCGGGCCAGTTTTGACCTTATTTTTGACTGTCCTAATGTAGATGTTGTTGGCTTCTCTCTAATCAGACTTTTTTTTGGATGCTACAGCTAAAAGTCTCTCAAATATTTACATTTCAGACCACTTTAAATCAAATGGATGAAAAAAAGCATTATTGTTGTCTTTAAATATCTATTTTGCCTCTTTAATTTAGAGATATTAGACTTGACTGACAAATTTGGCAGCGGATAAAAAAAAAATACTACTCATTACTAGTCACTGACACTTACTTTTGGCAAAACGTCTTCGCGGTGTTTATGCTCATACTTGAGACATAAATATAGGTGTAATGTGTTTCAAGGGTGCTGTTGTTAAATGGTAACTAAAGAATGTGTTTCCCACCAGTAACCAAAGATGCAAACAAGGAAATCAGAGTGAGTCCGATGAAACTTCAGTACCTCTCAGCAATGTTTTGTGCAAAGCCTTTATGAGTTTGACTATAACTTCCTCCCAGAAGCTCACACAGAGGAGAGTAAGATCTGAGGAGTCATGTCTCTCTCTATGTGTGTGACCTTTAACCTCAGTTTCTCAGGGTGGCCTGGTGCAGGGTCATACTTTGGACACCGCTTAGAAAAGTTGCCTATAGATCCTATTGATGCATGGCGTCTGATCCCGCTCACAATAGAAGCCGATGTGTGGCGATCTGCTTCTGCAGCCTTCGGCAGGGCTTCAAGTTTCTGAACTCATGACAGTCCCGCAGAAACATTCAGGAATCGGCTGGTTTTGTATTTATGTGTCTTCTACGAAGGTGTGATTAAAGATCAGAGCAGGTGGAGACTGAAAGCGACAAACTGTGAGGCCGAAGACGAACGTTGTGGCAGCTGTGGAGAGCACACAGAGGTCTCCATGCTGAGGAATCCAGCCGCAGCCCTCTTTCAGGGCAGACAAATGAAGAGAAAAGAAGCTGACAGAGCGGCTCTACAGAGACTGAGAAGAAGAGTAATGGCCGTAAATGGTGGGCTGTGTGGCTACTGGTGTTGACTTCCCCTGTTTTAGTGCATTTTAATGAAGAAGATTGCAGTGGTGGGGGTGTGACGGAGGAGTCATGAGAGTTACTTTCCCAAAAAGCTCTGTAAGTACACTGATTGTCGAACACATGGGAAGGTTCATTCCTGGTTTAGCTGTGATTATGACCATGTCATCCACATAACATTAGTGAAAAGTGGTGATAATACTCTTTGTTAAGAAAATATAAAAGAGACGTGATCTCAATACTGACCAGAAATGTAACAGATGAACCTATACACTTTGTATAAGACAAAAGATAAACTGTTCAGACAAATGAGACAAAAAGACTTACAACAACTCAGTATATTGAAACATATAAATACCTGTTGCTGCCTTAGCTTTAGTTTTTACTCTCGTTTTTCTGTCTTTCACATTCTCAATCAGCACTATTTTTCTTTTTATAATATAGTCATATCACATATCAGCACATATCCAACACTATGGCACGATTCAAGATGAACTCCAGCTGTTTGTGGCCTGAACTAAAATGTATTTGACACATTTTATGGGGACACATTTATCTGTTAGAATTCCATTATAATGTCTTTGTCTACATTTAACAAAAATAGAATACAGTTCAAAGCAAACATTTATGAATTAAACACACACTGACCAAATCAACACTTTAATTAGAATCCATCACAATGGATCTGAAATAAAACAAGATGTGCTTCATGAGACAGGCTAAGCTTTATCCTACTGATGATGTCTTGTTGCAATAGTAATTCTTGCATTTAAGTTTAATTGTGACCCCGGCATGTTTTTATTTAGACAAACAAAAGATAATAAAGAGGGTATTTGATGTTGCTGTGATGCTTATCTTTTGTTGTATTTTTTTGCACTACTAGCTGAGCCCCGGGAAATATTCCTCCAAAAGTGGGCAGAAGAAACTGAAATCGTAAAGTTTGGGGGTGTTATTTCAAAATTTGATCTGCCTCCCATACTTTTGTTGTCATAAAATCATAAATAAGTATCCCATTTACACAATTAAAACAGCAAAATGGACCCCAACCCGTATCATGATATGTACCTGAGTGTCAATTAGCCATAAAACAACCATTTCAAAGTCTCAGTCCTGTGTTAGTGATGTCGTGACTCCCTAGCAACGAACAGTGGGCTTGCTGCCACCTGGTGAAGTCACATCATGTGACAACTGGACAATGGAACAATGGAAATCAACTTTTCTAACCCAGAATTTATTCTGTAAAAACTTCTGACCCCCGCAAGAATGCTCTCCACCCAAATAGAAAGCCAACGGTGTACCATACTACCCCTTGCCTCCCTCTCCCCAGAGCGCAACCTGTGACTAAGAAAATTCTGTAATGGCCGCGACCGTATTAATATATACATGTTAAGTTTGACATTGACTGTTACGTAAATTTTTAAAAAATCACTGCTTTGGTCAGAGTTTTCAGAAATAATCATTTTGGTTGTAACTGAAAGGCCCAAACTCCTTGAAATATCATCGTTTCTGCTATGCATTAAGGACCTCTGTGTGTGTGTGTGTGTGTGTGTGTGTGTGTGTGTGTGTGTGTGTGTGTGTGTGTGTGTGTGTGTGTGAGACATCTTCCACCTCAGCCCTCTGACGCTGTTTGAGTTCCTGGTGTGCAGATTTCTGCCGAGCTCGGTCTCCTCTGGTCGGAGTGGAGTTCAGCTTCGGTTTGTCCTTCCGGCAGGTGGGCTCCATCGCAGGTCTCCCGCCCAGACGACCTGGAAGGGTCCAAAACAGACAGAAATGGTAAGATGTGAAAAACTAGGAGGAGATCAAAAGTTTACTTGGGGATCCACAACAGACAGTTAAAAAGAAGTCCACAAATAAATAGAAACTTACAACAAAACAAGAGTAGAGATACAAATCTCTACAAAGGTCATTCAAAAGGGAAACAAACTATCAAACTACCACAAAGAAGCGCAAAACAAAACTATTGTAACGTGAATATACGGAACACTAATATGAAAATGTCAAAAGAGAGGCAAACAAACCTTGGAAATGTTTCGATAGTTTTATATTTTTTGTGTCAGTCGAACACAATGTCTGCAAAACTGCCACAAACATAAGAAAAAAAGAGCAGACTGTATTCTGAACAATCACAAAACAACAAAAACACTACCAAACTGAGACACAGTCACCACAAAGAGATGCAAAACACATGGACACTCAGAAAGACTGCCAAGAGACAAAAGAAGAGCATTAAACCGGTGGAATGGCTCCCAAACAGTCACAGGTATAGAAATTACTGTCTGCTGTAGTAACATAAAAACACTCAAAATGAGGGGCACTAGGTAAACACAACTCGGTAAAATCTGTACAAAAGATACTATCTCTATGTATAACTTACATTATTCTAAGCTACTGATAGGTTTATTTTAACGTGGTTGAAATGAGACCAACAATGAAGCCTTTTTATTCAATTAGCGTCAATAATTTTCATAAATCCTGATGTGGTGAGCAACAGAGTTGTAGTGAGGAAGAAATAATGACACAATAATTAACGTTATTTATCCCTGACAAAGAGACAAAAAATAATCAAAACTAATAGGGATCCATCACGAAAAAGCCAAAGCATCTGGCTACACAAACACAACAAGGGGACAAAACAGACAAGAATCTACCACAGAACGTCTACAAAGACTTACAGATTAATCACAACATAAAATACAACAAAAAGAGGCAAAACTACACCAACAGGAATAACAATATCCAAAATAAACACAAATAATGTCAGAAATAGACACAAAATCATCACAACTAGGCAACAGAAGAGAAAGAAAAACAGAATCAGAGAAGCAAAGTATCATGGGACACAACACCATCACAATATCCAAACAGACACACAGAAATGGAGCAAAATGACACTGAATATGACCAAGAGTCAGGGAATGATCAGAATCACTGAAAAACCAAAGGAATAGAGACCAAACTGTCCCAAATGACCCAAAACAACCACAAAGAGACCCATATCGTAGTTCCATTGTGTTCAATGTGTTATAAACATGTTATAATCCAGAGACTGGCATCAGTTTAGCTCAATGCTAACTGTCGTTGATATCTTTCATCAAAAACACAATCAAATAGAGAAGAAGCGTTTAAATCAACATTATATATAACTTACCCCTGATAACGGATTTTTATTCAAACGCAGAAAACGTGTTTTAAAACGTTGATTTGATGACAATTGCCGAGTCCGCGGCAGCTCGTTGCTAGCCGGTGAACAGCTGTTCCTCTGATGCACCACGTAAACAGTCCGTGCTGACACACGAGCAGTGCAAAACAAAGGTTCCACTTTTATGCGCTTTCAAGTATCAAATAACACGCTTTAGATATAAAATCCTTCATATTTACACTAAATCTGCCGTTTAATAGAGCCCGTATATTCACAGATGTATATTAATACGGAAACTGGTCTAAAAAATTTTTTTCTTCTTATCTTTAACCTCAAACATAAATATTTTTTCACTCGATTGTTTAGTTTTTCCTATTTTTTTATAAATTAACTTCATGCTTTCTAATGTGCTTGAAGTCTAATGTTTTGCCCCCCCTTTAAATAATTAGAACACATCATGAATAATTAACAACAACAGAGAGCATCAAGTTAGAAGTGCTACACAAAACCTTTAAATGTTAAAGGTGTTTCGGCACTATTTTACCAGTCCAGCCTTCCCAAGATGAAATTTTGATTTATGTGGCCCCTGAACCAAAATATGTGACACTCCTGAGGATGGATGATCTGAAGCTTTCTGCTGGTGTCCAATCAGGTCTGTCCACCAGATGTCAACCTTGTCTAAGAATCCAGATTTCATCCAGCCATCGTTTTCTACTACTTTGTTCGGCAGTGAACAGCAGAGGAATTTCAGGTAAAATTTTAATAAAAATTAAAAGCCAGACAGCCAACTTAATATAAGTCCATCTATCTAAACAGCTTTGTCTCGTTGAGGGAGCAGGAACTGTTCAATACTGTCAGTATTTTAGTCAAATATCTGCAGATAATTAGCTACAATGGCCAAGCTCTCGATTGGATTGGATAGTGACGATAGGACTTTCATTAGCTTATCAATGACCTGGAGGATGACCTCCAATGTTTATTAAAGGACCATTCAACCATCTTCTATACACACCCACACTCACACCGTGTAGAAATTTTGCATGTTTTTGTACTGCAGGAGCTAAAGAACCTTGATAAAATCCCTACATGCATAGAGAGAATATGCAAACTCCACAAAAACTGACAAGGACACAAACTGGGGACATTGACATCATTGAGCATTGTTCTAAAAAGAAACATGAAAAAAAATTGAAACAGCACAGCAACTATGCACATGTACCCACAAGTCTTGGGCCCCATTTACACTTCAAGTGAAAACGCATTGATTTGCATTTTCATTTCAGACAAATTTTGCATCTGGACTGCAACATTTTGAAAATTTTGTCCATCAATGGAAACAGCAGTCTACTCACATATATGCAGAAGAACTATTTACTACGCCCATGGTGGATAGCAGCAATTCTGCTGTCTACACGGAGACAGTCCAAGTGTTTCCACAAAGTTGTGTTTTGCCCTGTTTCCATGGAGATGGAGCCTGAGTCTTTTCAAAAAAGTTCTACAAAGCTGCTTTTTCAATGTCTTCAACCACCAGTACAACACTCACACTCACACTTCAGATTGAGGAATGAGCTGATGGTCCGCAACACATTCATCATGACAGAAGACAAAACATTGTCATGACGAGGGTCAGAAGCAGTCAAACCAAGGCAGAGCAGCGTCTCCTCATCTCCTCACACAGACAGCGCTGCTTGTCAGCCTGCTGGACTGTTGTTGTGAACCTCAGATCCGTCTGCGTGCCCTTGGCAGTCCGATGCTGCAGAGACTTATCGTGCGGCATACCAACGGTTTACCTGGATTTATCCTCAAACTACAGGAGAGGGCTCTTCCTCGGCATAATATCCTGCCAAGAGCAACTTTTTGCTGAAGAGCCTGCTGCTGCAGCTGCCCCTCAAATGAAAAACACACACAAGCTTCGCAATCAGCTGCTCCCTTCACTTACTGCATTTTTGTTGAAAGCACACATGATTAATCTATGAGCTTGTCTGATTTGCAACTTGCTCGAAAACTCAGAACCTGCTGTAGTAAAGCTGCAGTGGAGGCCTGGAAACAGTTGACTCCAGTAAGCTTTGAGTTTCCCGATGTGGCCCAGACTGGCCGGACAGCGGTTGGGTCACTGAGTAGCAAACAAGATAACAGAGTTAGCTTGTTGGGTGGTCAGCTTCTTTTTGTTTTTATTTTCAAAAGTGCAAAGTGCAAAAAGTGCATTGGAGGATTCAGGAGTTTGGCTTCTCCAGCAGCAGAACAGAAGTGATGTTGAGAGGTGCCTTAAATACAGTCCACTCAATTGGATGATAAAAGTTAACATTAATTTCAGAAAGCTAAAGCAAAATCCTCCCAAGCAAAAACACAAATATAAGTTAATGAAATGAAAACCTATATTAACAAATAAATCTAATGACCAAACACCTAAATAATAAATATATCATAAACCCAGCTAAAATTAAATGCAACACCCCCCTCCACACACACACACACTTGCTCCAGCCCAGAACCTTCTTTAGCTGTGTCCTTTCCATGGGAAATCTTTTACCCAGACACAGGCCTGAACACAAGAGAAGAAGATAAGCTAAAACTGACCTGTCACACACACACACACCACACAACACTCTCACCCAGATCTTAAAACATTCACAGCACACACATCAAAAAACGTAAAAGAATCAGCCAGTCTTAAGTATACATATATAGCAACATGCTTAATTTATCAATAAATTGTTGTGTTGCCTCCACAGATGGCCGAATCTACGGACAACAACAGAAGTTTAAATAAGCAAATTAACAACAAAAATTAAGTGCAATTTCATCTATAGGTGGAAATAACATTGTCTTAAAGTGCTACATGCTACTCAAAGTGCTGGATTTAAAGTGCTGTGAGTGATTAAATGAGGAATGGACCTGCTGTTTGTTACAATTCTTCTCATCTGACTGACACCTGGAGACACAGCGGGCAGTTGGTGGAGTCATCACGGCTGCCACCTACAGAAAGATGTCACGGTGCCGACTGCGACATCTGACTGAAAAGCAGCAAATAGCCGTGACGATGATGGAGCCAAACTTAGCAGTGGATCACAGGGAAGAGGTGGTGCACCTGTGGTGAGTGATGGCACGGCACCTTAATGGATGTGCTCACACGCTTCTAATGGAGTGGAGCTGTGCACAGGCCTGAGCCGCTGACTGAATATCCAGTGTAGAGCAGGACATGTACGGAAACATGCATCTCTAAATCACATGCATTCATCAACAAGCACAGTTACATTCATGTCCGTGTGCATCTACTCACGAATAGCAGTCCTCGGCACACGCAGGCTCGGATCTTCATGCTTTGATCATTAAAACATGAGATTTTCATGTTCCTTTCTGATGATATGTAAAAAATTGAATAAATTCGACTGCAATTATTGCAGTTCACAATCACTGCAGTTATTTCTTTAAACTGAAATTTGTCTGATCCTTGTTCTCTTTCCATCATCTAATTCCAAGCAGAGCAGCAGAGAGTCGTCACGTTCTGCAGGTTTCTTCAATAAAGAATTTTTCTGTTCCTCCTTTCCTTGCTCATGTGGAATTGTTGGTTTTTCTTTGTAAAAGTGCCTTGTAATGACTGTGTTGAATGTGACGCTGTACAAATAAAACTGCATTGAACAGTGTAGATTACCTTGTGATACAGTGATTAATCTATATATTAATACAGTAGTGGCCATTCCAGAATTTTGTTTGTCACAGGTTGCGCTCTTGGGAAAGAGAGGCACGGAGTAGTATGATACTATTTGGGTGGAGAGCGTCCTCGCGGGGGTCAGAAGTTTGTACAGAGTATATATGGGGTTAGAACAGTCAATAACACCCCTCAAAATTTGGATTTTTTTTCTTCCGCCGACTAATCCGGGAATATTTCCTGGGGGCTCAGCTAGTTATTTACTAAACTAAAAAAACCCTAGTGACTGTTAAAGAATGACCAAACATCCTGATGTCCATTTTTTACATCCTGTCCAGATGGTTTTATAAATCCAAGACAATGTGCATTTTCTATGTTTTTAAATCAGCAGTTTTTCAAAGTATATATTCAACTTAAAATAGAAAAAAAATCAACATTTTTTGGTTAAAGTGTACAGATCTCTTCTTTGATAAACATATGTTTGCTTGACTTTTTTTTTCATATACTGTTTCTGTTTCTCTGAAACCTCTTATACAGATATATTTTGTTCAAATCTCGGATACATAGTTCCAAAACCCTTGATGATGATGATTATAAAGCATTATAGGGTGTAATTTCATAACAGTAATCACTTATTAGCATGTTACTGCTAAAATTGCTGGTGTGTTTACATATTTTACAGAAATACTTTATGTGAAAACGTTCTTCCCAACAAAGTTCGGGCTGCAATTATGTTGAAATCAATATCTAAATATTTATACATCTGATGCCACATATGATTTTATATCAATTGTCATGTTACAATAACAATATTTTCATTGTAGTTAAGATTTTTTGTTAATCAAAAGATAAAAGTTTGTTGGTTAGACGAACATCTATCGTGACCCTGAATGTCCTGAAATCAATGATAAATAAAATCTATTATGAAATGCTCCACACATGAAGGATGGATAACTGATGGATGGATGGATGGATGGATGGATGG
>OMNM01066010.1:3024-14328 GCA_900302745.1 Parablennius parvicornis | reverse complement strand
CAGTAAGTTACCCATTTGTTTCTTTTTGCTGACGATCAACAGTTTAAAGTTTAAAGTGTTAATTGTAGCAGACTTGTTTTTTCCTCAGCTCTTTGCACTTTCTATTACTTGCACATCAGAACATGTCTTTTTTTTTTTAAGGCAGTAGATTTAGCTAATCATTTATTCATTAAAGTTTTCATAATTGGCTAATTTCTTAGATTTGACTAAGTTTAATAATCCATTAACTACCTGGATTTCTTTGGGTCTTAAAGCCTGATTTCACAAGATACACTCTAAATCCCCACATTTATGCTTGAAACACGGAAGCTAATAAACAGTAGCCCCATCAGCCGGCCATTTTATCACAACAAACACGATGCACATTCTTGACATGACCTCAACTCTTACGTGTATTTCAGTACACACTTCACGACAGTCAGGTTGCGACGTGTATTACCAGCAACTCTCAGCATTGCTGTGCTGCGACTTTGCCCCAGGGTGTTGGAGGCTTCGCACACATACACGCCCTCGTCGTAGCTCCTGGCTGACTGAATGCGGAGAGTGGCATTTCTCGCACTGAATGAGAAAGACAAATGAGGTCATGTTGCAGTTATCGCACAGCAAAGCTAAGTTATCATTTAAACAAAATTACCCTGATGTTATCTTTCCTCCGGTCTGCTTGGAGTGGCCTGTTTTCACCCAGGTGATGGAGGGTGGGGGGTGACCGGACACTTGACACTCCAGGACCACCCGTGAACCCACGGATACCGTTAGTGTCTGGGGCCACAGCTTCACTGCTGGAGGGGCTAGAGAAGGAACATTATGATTGACCCTGGAGTCACTGGGAGATGTCATCGGTGCTGTTTTGCTCAGTGGTAACATCGTACCCAGAACGGTCAGTGTCGCTGCGCGAGAGGTCAGAAATCTCTGAAGCTGGATGTTGGAGGCCCTGCAGAAGTAGCTGCCGCTGTCATCCTCCTGGACGCTGCAGACAAAATAGACATATTACAAAGAAAATTTAAAAAAAATCCTATTTTCTGAAGCTAATATCAGCTCAACCAATATAGACGGGTGATGGGGATGAGAAAAGGTCAGAAAATAATTACATGTTCTGTTAAAAGTTTGACTTACAAACTATTATTTCATGTCAAGTGTGTGATCCCACAGTTGATTTAATCTTTGTTGGACTCGTTTCTTGTCTTGTCATTTGGCCACGTTTGCCTTTTAAGACAAGGAATTGGGTACAGTGACCCAGATGACTGAAACCTCAAGAAATTCATGTCCTGATCAGGGGTCACTGAGAAACAGCGACAGTGAAGATCACCATGGTGCAACACAATACTTCAATATTTCAATATGAACACCAACCTGTGGAAGGAAAGGTCTCCGCTGGGCAGCACAGTTATGTGAGTGGTGAGGACGAGCAGCTGGTTGTTTCTGAACCAGGACACCTGAGCCGCTGGTCTGCTGGACGGAGGTCTGCAGATGAGCGTGACGTTGTCTCCTCTCTTCACTGTCACGTTTACGGGCTGCTGAACAAAACTCCAGTCCATCTCTGAAAAACACAAGGCCTCGCACTGCTCAAATGTTCCAACTTCTACACAAGAGCATGTGAAAAGAGAAACACCAGGGTGTGTGATAAATGTTTCTCTCATTAGGAAACGACACACGGTGCCATACTGTACCGGCTAGATGAAGGAAAGCTGGTGGTGACTTGACTGTCTCCTCCTGGTTGGAGGCTTCACAGTGATATGAGCCCTCATCGTCTCTGGTCACATTTCTGGAAAAACCCAGTCAGGGGGAAGAGTTTAAAACTATGCCCAACAGAAGCATTAAAAAAAAAAAAAAAACAACTGTGTGGGTCATACTCCTGAATAAAACCAGTGGTACAGAAAGAATAACTTTCACAGTTTATAGTTTGGTAGAAAAATCCATATGTGTGTATGTCGTTCCAACATGGAGGAGAATGAATGTGGCTGTTGCACGTGCTGTGGGACCTGAACGTGAGCAGCTGTCCATTGTTTTGGAGGCTGAACGAGGCCGAGCAGTTTTTCAGGTGGCAGCCGTCTTTGAACCAGCGCACCATGGGAACAGGGAAGCCGCGGACAGTGCAGCGCATGGAGACCTTGGTTCCCACGGCAACAGTGATGTTGTCAGGGCCCTGGATGATCCGCAGCCTCCTCGGGATCCCTGCATGACAGACAGGGAAAGGATCATTCCTGTAATTTTTTTCATCTGAAGATACAGCAGGAAAAAAAACGCCAACTGTTTGGTTTCAGTAACGTCATAAAATTCAGAAAGAACTGTAACTCCATTAGGTACAAGATATTTTCTTTTGAAGCAAATATGATTGTACAAAGTGAATCACGTGTATGTACACACCCTGCACTCTTAGCTTAGCTGGGTTGCTCTTCTTGCTGAAATTCATCAAAGCATTGTGCGTGACACAAATATAAATCCCGTCATCCTCTAACGTTACATTGAGAAGATGCAGAGTGGCGGAAGTTTTCTTCTGGTGACCTCCTCCGTACTCACCCTGCAACAACAAACAGCGAGATGGCGAGGGTATCAAACTCCAAAGTCTAAACATGCTTTTTAGATTTAGTACTGCAAGATAAGTATGATCTATTACTGCCGTTTACGTGTGAATAAAACTCCAGCAAGTCAGTACAGATTAACTGTTTATTTATCCTTATGAATGCCTGTGCTACCACAAGTATTACGGTATTTATTCCCATTCAAGGATGATAGAGATGTATTCCTGACTCGGCTGTCAAGAATTAGCAGTGGCAGCCATCAGGAACCCCCTCACAAGGTTGTGTGTGTGTTTTTTTTAAGGAGCAACGTGTGTCCTTTCAAACAGTTCTGAAGAGCTGTACGGCTGTGATTCACCTGAATCTGTCGGCCTTTCGTGACCACAGTTCCATCTTTGAGCCAGGTGATATTAGCGCTGGGCGAGCTCTCCCCTGAAACACACTGCAGGAAGACTGCCTCTCCTTCACTGACTGTCTGATCCTGAGGACTGAAGAAAACATCCTCCAAACCTGGAACACACATTACAAATGTTTAACAATAAATACTGTGGTCTGTTTGAATGCGTCGTACACTTAGCACACTGTATCAAGCTTTGAGTAAATGATGGAAAGAAGAAGTTAAAAAGAAGAAAACACACTTCATGACTATAAAAGCTGATGAAGTATCATTCAATGAAACTAATTAATAATATAGTACCTCTGGTTATTCAAACGTTCCCTGGATGTATTTAAAGTACAGCACAGTACAATAACTTCAAAATAAAACCTGCTGCGTTTTCCTCTATAAAGCAGTTCCAGTTTAAACAGCGTTGTATTGAAGCTTCAAGCTTCTTCTTCAGCTCAGCACCACAGCATTGTTTTTTTCTTTCGGCTTCCAGTGCCGTTATCTTGAGGTCTCGAGTGACCGACAATGACAGAGACTCGGGGACACACCCAGTTGAGATGAGGCTGTCAAACCAGACAGGATGAGCAGGCAGATGTGGGAAGTCATCAGTGGGAGCGAACAGTCGGAGACGCACACTTGCATGCTACTGCGGAGCTCCCGTCTGTGAGGCGCGAGGAAACCAGCATCCGACTTCACCCATCCTGCCTGCTGGGGAAAGTGATTAAAAGTTAGTGAGGAGTTCTAAGGGGCTTGTTAAAAACACAAAGCTTTTTCTATTGTATTATATTTTTACTCTATTGTCTTTACACATGTAGCATTTGGAGCTTTGGTCTTCACCAAAGAGCAGCTTTGTTACTATTTTACTTAAATCTTGCTTTGTAAAGAAGACGTACCACATGATTCCAGAATTAACCTTGAATTTCAAGTACAATCTTGTTTATTTATTGCCTGTCTGCTGCTGTCTTCATGTTGGTAGTTTATCTGAACCAGGTTAGTCAAACACATTGTAGTTCAGGGACCACACACAGACCAATATCACCTTGAGTGGACCGAGTAGTTGTGACCTGAACGTGTCACAACTACCCTTCCAGAATGCAAACCACCATTATGTATACCATATTTTGGCACTCGTGCGACTGGAAACCATCTGAATTTTTACCTATCTTCTCAGAACCATACACAGAAGAGTTTTTAAAGTAACAACAAACTATGCACATCATCAGAAAGTACAACTTTTATGCTTTCCAGATGTAAGTTATTATATATCAGGTTGTAATGTTTTAGCCCTGAAAAGGTTAGTTTTGTTTTGTGAAGTTTTGGACGTTGCTGGACTATACTATATATTGTGCTTCAAGAAGGACACCTGAACTATGTATACAGTTGATAAAATTTGACGTCATCGTGCGTTAATGCCAAGATCATGAAAACGGCTAATTCTGTTGAACCGCTGTTGCTTAGAGAAGTTCATAAAATCTGACTGCAGATATTAACCCAGCGGTTGATGTTGTGTGATACAAGACACTTTGCTGAACTAAGAAGAATTCATCTTCATCCTCACTGCACTAAACCACTATCATTGTTCCACCAAATGTATTCAGCAGATTTTAACCGTCTCGTCCTCCTCCTGCTCCTCCTCCTCCTCTCTCCCCTGAGCTTCATTCCTATTTTGGTTGTGGCACCGCAGCCAGCTCAGCTTTGTCCTCTTTAGTTCATTGAATGAGGCCAGCCACTTTACAGAGCTTGCGCCATGGCCCTCCACTCAATGAAAGTGACATGAAAAGAGGCTGCGGAGCTTTGTACTGCGAAGATCAGTTATTGGTCCGCGTTGCGGGCAGATCACTTGTCTGACCATATGGCTTTCATGATCCTCAGTATGGCCATGTAAGGCCTGGTCCTTCACTGTTTGGATGCATCATGAAATGTTGCTAATGTACTGCTGAAGTTGCACAAGTGCAAGACGCTTTTGATCTTGAAAGACTTGAAGTGAACAGTGAGAATTTGCAAAGTTTTTGTACAGATTAATACTGTTTCAACACAAGTTATGCAGTGTGGCAACCAACCGTAAGCAAAGGAGTACATTTATATTATTGTAAAAGAAGATTTCGTGAGGTAATGTCATCGAACCTCAGCTAAATGTGCCCCACATGGACAGCACGAGGCTTTTATGCAGGAGGATGGAAGTAGTCGGCTCCAATTTGCTGATCTGACCCAAATAGCTGATCATTAAAACAAAAGTATCGGGGAGAGACGGATCTTAAAAAAGCCATTTTAAAATCTAATTTATGTTAAAGGGATCTAATTAAATCCAACTCACAGGACTCCGTGCCAACTGTTGGAGTAGGATTTCTTTTTCCTCTGGCCTTAGACTTAATGCAGCAGAACAAATCGTTCGTAAATACATACAGAGACAGAAAGGTGGAATAAATTATGATAATAAAAAAAAAAAATGTGACAGCAAACTGAGATTGTTAAATTGGGCTTAGAAAGACAGCCTTAGTTGATTGGAGCAGTGGAACGACATGACAGGGATTGAACTGCTGATTTATAGTGGGAATACACACCTGAGTGATTCACAAATTTTGCCCAAATTGACAGGTTGAAACTTTTTTCCATTAAAGGAACAACATACACATTGTAATAAATGTCACATTAGTGTTGATCGTGTGACTTTGTTGTCCAAATTTGCACTTAATTTAGTATTTCCCAGAACTCTTTGCTGGAGCTGACCTTCACTTCCAGCTTGTCTCTCCTGCCAGACTGAAGACAGAACACAGTGATTTATAAAACCACCGCATTGGACAAAGCGGTGACAGACGAACTTGCCTCTGCTGCAGTTTTGCACCGCCAGGTGCTTGAATGTAGATGATTGTGTGATAGTGTGACCCATTTACCGAAACTCCACATGCTTCTGGAGCAACCCCAAACATAATGCATGTCTTTCCCTGGAAATTATGGAACTTTTAGCGTGCATAAAATTCAGCATTCCTTATAATGAAATCCTAACTTTGAATTACATGACGTTACTCTGGAGAAAACAGGCTTTCATATAAGGGATCATAAATACATGCAAGACTGTCATTGATAAAAACCCATATTTTACAACATAATGAATAATAAATGTGACAATGAGATCGTAGTCTAGTCTACACAAAGCAACTTCATGTTATCGATACAAAAAGACGATCAAATTCCTTTTGAAAATTGTACGCAGGCCCCAGACGACATACCTCTGTAGAGGACAAAAGAATGGGCTGTTGCGATGTGCTTGAGCCGGTGACTAAACCAGACCGGGTACATTAGTGATGATTGTTGAGCTCGATGAAAAGCTCGCCGGGTTCAGGACGGCTAGTGGCTGGTTTATACTCACAGGACGCCAAGAGGCCGGGGGTGTGAATTTGTCTGACTCACACCAGATCATTTACACTGTTTAGCATGTCATTAAGATGTTTGGAGCCCACACAACCGCTTCTAAGCTTTTTTTTTTTTTTTCCTTTTTTTCTTTTCCCAGTGGACCCAATTGTCAGCCATGATCTTCACGGTTGAGAATCATAATATATATATTTTTTCTCTTTAAATTGGAATGTGCATAACCTGAATGACAAGCTTCTAGAAGATGGATAGACGAAGCACTGGATGGACAGACACCCTGAGCCACACACTCAGATCCCACAATGACGAAATTACATTGACGTTAAAAATGAGAAGCA
This sequence comes from Parablennius parvicornis, assembly GCA_900302745.1. NCBI lineage: Eukaryota > Metazoa > Chordata > Actinopteri > Blenniiformes > Blenniidae > Parablennius > Parablennius parvicornis. Next base: position 7,720 of record OMNM01066010.1, on the reverse strand, counting down.
GTAGAATAACGCTGGCGAAACAAAACAATTGTTGGGAAGATTTCAAAACCAACAAATAATAATGTTTTCTGATTATATGACGGCAACTCATATATGAGCTACAAACACATTCTATTTATATACATTCTTATTGGTATTACTCAAATGTGTATTCAGTTGAGTGTTTTTTGACGCAGAATGGAAAATCTAATTCACACACTTTATTCACACTGCTTATGGATTTGCAAACAGGTCATGAGCTAAAATGTGAATTTAATGACGTTTATTTCCTTCACACCCTGATTAATATACAACAAACATTAGTAGCTGCCGTACAAAACACTGTCAGCTGTATTTGAGTTTGCCTGATTATAGAAAAGCTGGATGATCAGGGCAGTTTAAAGGTACAAGCAGTAAAAAACAAGACTTGAAATGATTGAAAACACTGATACTTACTCTACAGTAGTCCAAGGAATGTCTCAGTGTCGATTTAGTATCAATCCATCCAGTCAGATGTGGTGCGTCCACTGTGAGCTCGCCTCTGGATCTGCATGTGCACACTGGGCTTCTAGAGGGTGAACAACAGCCACACGCGTGTATCGGACAACAACACCCCCCCCCACACACACACACACACACACACACACAAACACACACACACACACGCACATAAACATGCAGGGCTTTCTCATTCATAGCCAGCAGCTGTAATGAAGCACAAAACCCCTTCATGTCCTTTATTTAAACAGAAACCTAACCGATCCACACGCTCCCCGAGTCCCTGCAAAACACTAAATTACACAATAAACCCAAATGTTCACTGATGATGGCTCACGACGGACTGAATGCGTTTTGAACTTTGTCCAATACAACAAGGAAACAAGTGTTTTAAAAATACATGCGTCTGATTGGCGAGTTTGTATGAGTGTGAGTTGATGTTTTCAAAAGCTCCGGTTCCAGGGGACCTTCGGCTTTGCCCGCTCTGATGTCCCTCAACGCCACTGGTCCGGTTAACGTACAGCACCAAATTACTGTAATTGGACAGCAGCCTCAGCGTGCAACCTATTGATATTCCTGGGATTAGATAAATCCTCAAAGAAGCTCGTTCGACATGCAGAAAGCTTAATTATTTGACACTGGATATATTTAGTCCACCATTCCAAAGTAATTTTTCTTTTAAATCTCAAATCATGTTTTTGTGTGTCAATGATCCTTTTAAATACATTTGATATATTAACGCAAATAAACACAAACGCTCACTCCTGTTATGAAACATTAGATTATATTATATTTGTAAGCAGACATCAAGATTTTCTATATTATCATGTTTCTGTAAATGAGTACATGAATACCGTCAGCTCTAGTTCTGAGATTCATTTCTCATTTGGAAGTTTATTCCAATTCTCAATTATTATGATATGTTGATCTACTGTGCAATCATCTGTTAGGTGAAATCCTCTCTTGTTAAATATGCAGTTCAGATTATCTCTGTCAGATTAGCTATAAAGATGATCAGGTTTGGATGTAGATATGATTATATCATGAGCATAAACTAATATATTCACCATATAGATTGGGGGGGAAAAAAAAGAAGTGCTGATGCACATGCAGATAAGATCTAACTTATTTTTCTTGTAAGAAAACAAGTCATGACGAAATTAAATCCACCACATGAGCAAATTATGAACTCACTGACGTTTCAGATACACATAGCGGAGGTTTTACTTCATCTTGTTTCTTTTCCGAAAGAGGACAAAAAAAAAACAGAGATGTTCTCCCTCTCTCTCTCTATCACACACACACACACACACACACACACACACACACACACACACACACACAGACATGGACACAGCCAGCATACTACAGGGGGCAGACAAAGACCTTACAAATGTAAATTGACGATCCATTCAGAATAATCAAATGGAAATTAAAGTACAAATGCACCGATTTATAATCTATGCAGGAGGGGTCATTTTAATTAAGCAGACAAAGCAGGCGAAATGTAACATTGTTGGATTCAGGACAACATCAAACGCAGAATCCACCAAAGGCTGTGCAGAGTGCAGGTTCACAAAAAAACAAAAACAAAAAAAAAAACCCAACAAATCTGTTTGTGAGTGCAGTTTAACGTAAATACTGGAAGACCCAGTGACTTCTCTTAGAGCTAAGAAACAAGACAATGAGAAATCAACTGCAACATGTAGACTGACCGGTGGAGGTTGATCACTTGTTTTTGATCCGTCTTTGTCGTTGGAATCAGTTCAAAGGGTCACAGTCTCCTTTCGTCCATTTTGATCACAAGAAAGGTTGTTTAAAATACTAAAGTTGCATTTTTTTTTTAAACACATAAGCTCATTCAGAAGAAGGTAATTTTGTCTAGAAATATTTGATGACACTGTGAAGCTTTACAGTAAGAGTTCCTTTCTCTAAGTGGAAATGCTGAGAATACTTCAGTAAAAATAATACCGGCCAGTCGCACCTTTAATCAGATTAATAGACTTTACCAGCAAAAGCCGATCAACTGGATCACACGTTACGCGGTGGATGTTACCAGCTAATATTCAACAGATTAAAATTGTGTTTTGGGATTAAGATTCATACTGACTTCATGTACTGAAAGCTGTAAGAGAAGAAAGTTTTAATGAGGAATACTCAAAGGTTACAAGCACGGATCAAAAGGTCATGGCTGCAGCGAGAATGGGGGGAACCAGAAGTGAGAGGATGAGGATGCCTGTGGTGATGAAGGTGGGCTCTGCTGCACTGTGGAGCTCAGTTAGACAGAAGGCTTGTTCCAGCATTTCATGAGTCTCAGCACTGATTCCTGGAAGAAACAAAGAGTGATTCCTGTGAAGGACGAATACGTCCAGGCTGCTTCTGTTTAAACTTGACATCTCACCGTGTTGGGACCATTCCCTCCAGGCGTGCACATGGTCGGGATCATATTCCCGCCCGGAAGCTGGGAAAAATAATCACTTATTGTGAATATTTCTACGAGTTTCTTCCAGGGAAATCACCTCATTCCTACCTCTGGAGTGCTCCATCAGGAGATGCTTCAGGTCCCTGATGGCTCGGGTCAGGTTCTCCAGGCGCTGCTGCAGGTGGAGGTTCTCTTCCTTTAGAGTGTGGATGGTGTCCTGGAGCTCGTAAGCTGAGCCGCTCCGCGAAACCAGAGACATCAGCCAGAGCAGCACAGTCACATGTACAACAGGAAACATGGTGGCGACAGCCGAGGGTCCATTTGTCACACTGACGGTCGCTGTGCGGGTAGTGAGGGTAAACTCCCCGACAGCTTCAGTGTTTCAGGTCGACGCGGCTGTGCGATGCACACGCCGGCCTGTTTCTGTGTCAGAATTGATCCACTGATGGGTAACTAAGTGCTTTTTTGCCCCACGACCCAAACGAAAGGATCGATTGTTCTGTTTGAGGTCTCACAGAAACAGTTTTGGAAGTAATACATCCATAAATCTTCATTTCAGATTGAAGCTGTTCAGGGTCTATGATTGACAGGTTGTTTTCCCAGTGTTTTAACAGTTTGTGGGAGAATATTGTTTGTTTTCCTGGTATATATAGGTTTAGTGATGTTTATAAGTGAGAATTATGTCGGGTAATGTAAATGGGAAATGGACGTTCATGTCACTAACACAGCACTTTTCAACTGTTGTGCTTCACATCATTGACCACATTCACCCACTCACACACTCAGTCACACACCAGTGGAGGCTGCTGCCATGCGAGGTGCTGTCAGTCCACTGGGAGGGGTTTGGAGTTCGTCTTGCTCAAGGGCACTTCGGCACGTGGGCAGGTGGAGACGGGAATCCAACCTGCAACCTTCCGATTTGGAGACGACAACTTTTTTATTTGTTTTTTTTTTATCTTACAATATCAATAATAGTTATAAAGAATTAAAATGATTTCTGCACAATGATTCTTGGTTGCATTGTTGATGTTAACCTTGTGTGCACGTCAATCAGGATGGGCTGTAAAAAAGTGCATGAAGAATGGAAATATATATATATATATATATATATATATATATATATATATACCACCTTTTACCCACAAGCACACTCCAGTCCTCCTCCAGTCCTCCTGCCCACTATATGTAGCCTCATATCCAGGATTCCTCGTCCTCCTCCTCCTCCTCAGTGTGACCTGGACGTTTTTCACCATTTAGACTTGTAACAGTATTGATTCACGTGTAAACGGGACGTGGCTTCCATTCCCCGGCGCTGCAGCCTTAACTCGTACGTCGATACGCCGATGCTCTGGCGCAGCGGCTTCACTGAGCACGCTCAGAGATTGATGAATGGACACGAATGTTCATGACGCAAAATACCTGCTTGAACTGTCCATCGGTCACCGCGGTGTCTCGCCGGTTCCTCCATAAACCAGCACGACTCTGCGGCGGCGCACGCACCCACCTCCAAATCCCCCATGATGCTTTGCTGGCCACTGTCCATGAGCCGCTCTGCAATTTCTTTTGTTCCCGAGGATGACGAAGCCGTGGAGAGCGATACTCTGCCTGGACCTGCTCACTGCGCTCACTGGTCTGATTGATTCATTCATTTATTTATTTATTTATTTATTTATCAACGTGTGAAAAACAACTGAGAAACAAACACGAATAATATATATATATTTTTTTTTTATAAGACAGCCAAATGATCCAGAGATCCCCCCACACACACTCCACTGTTGGGAAAGGTTGTTCTGC
>OMNM01066007.1:16881-41940 GCA_900302745.1 Parablennius parvicornis | reverse complement strand
AAAAAAAAAAAAGATAAATAAATAAATGAATAAAAAAATAAATAAAATAAAAATAAAAATAAATAAAAAAATAAAAAATAAAAAATAAAAATAAATAAATAAATAAATAAATAAATAAATAAATAAATAAAATAAAATAAATGAATAAATAAATAAATAAATAAATAAATAAATAAATAAATAAATAAATAAATAAATAAATAAATAAATAAATAAATAAATAAATAAATAAATGAGTCTTCAACACTTTATTAAGACCAGCCGAGGAATCTGTTATTAACCTTTATTTTCTCGTCTATGCTGAGATTAGTTTTCTTTTAAAGAATTCATATTATAGAGCTTTTCAATGCTTTCACGTCATCCAAAACTGTTGTCTTCATAGTTTATTGCTTTTCCTTGATTTTTAGCCATTTCAATATTGGATCAATATGAGCTGCATTCAGAATCTGCTGTGTCTGTGTGAACTGGACTGTCTCCGTCCACACATGCCTATCCTGGGAAGAAGAGGAAGTACTTCCTCTCATGGTGCAATGTGCCAGAGTAGAGTTGCCAAATTGTGGGAAGAGTCAAAGGGAGGACCGACCTTGAGTGGGATTGGCTAAACCCTCAATGACACAATACAGGATTCGATTTCTGATTGGCTCGTTGGAGCAACACACTTTTAAAAAATTCAAACAAGCCAGGGAGAGAGATGACGGACTTTGTTCTTTTCTGGGGCGTCATTCCAGGTATGGGGATGCATATTACTGTTGGAAAACCATTAGAAAGAGAACTTTGCATACGATCCCTTTAAGAGGGAGAGAGACAGAGAGAGCACTCACTGCTGAAAGATGTAGCTCCACTTGGCTCGAACAAAGTTCCACGCCAGCGGCATTCCTACAACGTTTTGTGCAATGTATTGGATGGTAGAGGTGGCATCCTGCTTCCGGATTTTAGTTGGGTCAAGGGTGTACTCCAGATACCTGCCTCAAGAAATACCCAGAACAAAATGTTTCCATGAAATGTTGAATCTTACAGGAACACATAAAAGAAAGTTTTTCCTTCAAAAGACTGTATATTCTGAGCTCAAATTCCCCAACTCAGCTAGACCAATATAAACATGACCCTAATTATGTTTAAATACAAATTTTAGGACAAGAATAAATATTCTCTCTGTTTCAGAGAGTACAGTTTCATTTGTACAGTTTGAAATGGTGAACACCAATCCATTTCTTAACATTGACATACATAAATGATGGTTTCATTCACGAGAAACTGCACCTGTTTAAAAGCCAAGGCGCTTTCGTGCAGGCCATGGCCGACCTGAGCCTGGAGGCTTCAGACGCAAGAGTGGAATTCTTGAATATTTTCCAGGCAAAGTCCCACTCCTCTGCACCACCGAAGGCTATTGCGCTGCAGTAAATGGTGCTTTTCAGGTTGGGGTGAATCCTAGGTGGCATAATGTAGGTTATAAAATGAGTACAGATGTCAGACTGGCAGTGTGTTGGAAGCTTCAAGATATGACACACGTCAGAACAAACTCACAGTCCAGCAGTCATGAAGGATTGAATTCTACTACTCACGGGTTGTGACCTGGATTATTCATCCACTGTCTGTACCAGCTTCTGATCAGCTCCCTGCAGCCCTCCACGCCCACGCTGCAGGCTATCTGTATGGCGTTGATCTGATTATACCTGAGAAGGAAGGTGATTGAGTAAACTGTAAAACAACGTCACATGTGTTAAAACTCAGCTTTTGGGACGTTAAACCAAACAGATCTGCCGTCAGTTCCCTACTTGTCAGTGTGGCTTGCAGGCTCTCGGGTGAAATTGGCCGTGAGTGTCTTGAAGTGTTGAAAAAGTGGTTGGATTTGTTTCTTGAGGTATGCCTGAAGAAATACACCAACACAGTTTTAATGTTCCAATGTTTTTTTTTCCCTTTTCAAGTTATTATTAAAACAAACATTGGTATTTCCAGTAATGCAGATCTGACCTGTAAAGCTCCGTAGACCTCGGTGCGGTCAAACATGAGAATGTAGTAGTCGAGGTTTCTCCGAGCTGACTCCCAGGGGATGTAATCTCTCTCGTTGGACATGTATTTAGTAGTTTTCAGTGCCAGTGTTGTACTGATGATCTTGGCTCTGGCACAACAAAAACAAACTGTTCCAAGCTTTGCAAACACACTGTGGGAAATGTTTAAGACTTAAGTTTTCTTTACCTTGCGAGGTTGAATGCGTCGTCTATGATCTGTGCTCTGTTCATGACTGATAAAGCCTGATCGGAATAAACAAGCACAACTAAAGACACAAAAAGACATTCCCCATGGTAAAAACAAATGTTTAAGTCATTCAGCTTATCAAAGCAAGTCATTTTACAATGGTGACTATTGCCAGTCACATGGATTAATAGGGAAAACCTCCACTTTTGAGTTGGCTCAGGGGGCCATTATCATGTAAGAGCAATAGTAACTAATATTAAGGCCCCGTGGGAGGTCGTTTACACTGCAGCAGCGGACACACTGACAACGATGTATTTAGCATGCTGGGCTATGGGAGGGCGCTATGGCATGTTTTTGTAATGAAACCACACAGACGTGTGTGCAGAGAACAATGCACCATAAACGTGAACAAAATGGAGAGAATCTGACATCCGTACGGACTGATGATTAATCGGATGCTATCAGGTGAGTCTCAACTATCAAACTACCGATATGGACAATAAAACTAGAATACAAACCGCAAGTCATACCACTACGGGTCCGCCATGTTTGTTTACAGGCGCGTGAACTATTTTTAATGCAAGGGGATGGATACAGTGGATCTGCACACTAGTGTCGTGTAACTGGACCCCCTAAAAGTAAAGAAAGTTTTGCAGATACACTCACATTAATTGTTGTGTAAACGAGGCCTAAATGCTTCCCCAACAATAAAAACATGGCCTGCCTTGCTTATCATGCCCCACTTGGCACCTCCATCTCTACCAGCCCCGTTTACACGACACCACCCGTTTCTGTAATGGTCTAATAGAGTACGAACAGCAGGCTGCGAGTGACTCACCTGATGGTTGGTGTTGAGCAGTGTGAGAAGACGATTCCAGTTTTCAAAATCGTAGTTCACCCTGAAGTATCCGGATACATTAGTGTTTGCCAGCACCCAGTCCGATCCGGAAGCTCTCATTGGTCCGTGATTGTCTAATCAAAAGTGTCAAAAGGAAAATAGGAAATTCAGGCATGCATAAACGAACCAGACTGTCTAACTCTGCTATTGTTAATGATGACACAATTATCAAAGCAGCTGTGGTCCAGTGCAAAACATCTGCTCACACCTATTGTAGGAATTGTTAAATAATCCAGTTCCAGTTTCATTTAGTGCATCTTTTTTATTCTATTCTATCAGTTTTGATCATGTTGCAACAAAGCAATCTCATATGAGCACACAGAGGTGATAATGTAATGTAAAAACACCCTGTTAGAAGGAGGAAACCTCTGAAGAACCAGACTTTATGACATCAGATTGACCAGGGAGGACAAACAAATAGCAATTCAAAGGCAGTTAAGAAAAAAACATCCATCCATCTTCTTCAATGATTCGTCTATATGGAGTCTTCTTGGTTGTCATATGGAGTGACGGGTTTCTGTCTGTGTGTCCTTCTGCGTCATCTGATCCCCCGAACTGTGTGTGGTGTGCATTTAATGTTTTCCCCTGTCCCGCTGTGTGTGCGTATGCTTATCTTCGTTTCATGTGTGTGTCCTTCTCCCCTCTGTGGAAGTCCCATCTGTGTGTGTCACCTGTGTTTCCCCCTACTTATACCACTCTCACCTTCTCTCTCACAGCCAGATTCTCTTAGTTGGTCAGACATGTAGCAGTTCCATTTGTTTTTCCCTAGTTTTCCTCTTGTTGCTCTTGTTTTTTACCTCAGCCTGTTTTGGATTCTCTCTCGCCTCACCCTGTGGACACCTTTAACTCTGGATGTTTCAGAATAAACTTTTTGAATTCTTTTTTTTTTTTCAGTCAAGTCTGCTTTTGGGTCCGTCGAGTTACTGACAAGGACAGCAAAAAAGTCTAGACATTCCGTGACTTTATTCAGCTGCTATGTGGGGACTCCAAGCCAACATAAAAATATAATTTCTTGAGATTGTTTTTTTATTTAATATTTTTTTATAGATTTTCTCTGGGCCAACCACTGGGCCTCCCCCCTGTTGACCAAAAGCCGACAACCGGTGGGCATCCAAATCAGATGACCAACCCAGCTCAATCTTTCCTCTTTATATAGAAGCTTTGCTTTAGGTCTCTACTGCACAGTCAATCTTCTAACTGTATCATGAACAGTGACTTACACAATAGGCATGAGGGAAATGAAATTATTCAATCAGACTATGGTAGTCTAACTTATTGTAAGCCATTGCTTTTAAACTTGTTTTTTGTGGAACCCACAAAGATTATAAAAAAAGAAAGAAAAGAAAAAGCTGTGATGCCCCACACTTATCTCTGATTTAGCAAAACATTACAGTGAAGACAAACACTGGCGAACATGGTGATTCAGTGGCATGCAAACTTGCATTACAGAAAGTTTCCTCATTCATAGTGGCTCAATGAGCCTTCCCATACCTGTGTTTTGAAGGAGCCAGTACTGTTGCTGCTCCACTCCCGTCTTCATCCATTTAATAGGAACAAACCACGTGTAGCTGGATGAACAGATTGAGACAATAAATGAAGAGATGACACTTGATGGCTGGCTTCTCTGCTGCCAATGGTTTTATGATCTTTGTCTTGTAAGATACAATATTTATAACCTCATTCTAAAATAGTTTGCATGCTTGGACTAGTAGAGATTAAGTTAGGCATCTCTTTAAAAATCATCTATGTGGAACTTACAGGAAAAGGTAAAACTGATTCCTACTTGAACTGAGACGGCCTCTCCACTACAGAGTCTGGATCCAACAGGAAGTGTTTCTGTGTGATACTTCCTGTCCGGGTGTCAATAGTGACCACTGGGTAGCCCATCTGGAGTGTCCAGCGGTTCATGATTTCATGGACGGAGTGTGGAATTTGAATATTTGGTGTGTTTGCAACGACCTGCCAGCAAAACAGAGGGAAGCAAAAAGCAAGCTCTCAAACATGCCCATAACTACAAAATCAGGTTAAATTGTCCAGTGTAAATTCTCACAATGCTGAAATGAGTAATATTGAATTAAAACAGGATGCAATAACCTAGGCAAGCAAGCGGGAATACCATTGGATTTTGGGGGGAAAATATACATTTGAATAAGTGAAAACATGACCATATTTGTCACTTGTAACAATGAATAATGTAATAAAGGGCCGATAATTACTGCCAGTAACATATTCATTTTCTCTAATTTGAATGTAATAAAGATTAGATAAATCTTATAAATGGATCAAAGATTTCTTTACAGCTATGAATGAGATGACTATCTCATCCGTTTTACATATTTTTGATAAGCAGACTGTATAAAACCTGCAAAAAATAGGTATTTTATATCCTCCAAACGTAGCCTGTTTATATACATTACTGGCTATAACATTCAGAAAGGACTTTTTTAGGCTTTTTCAATCATGTAGTAATGTATTGGCTAAATGTTATTATGATAATGAATCAAACATCCTATTAAACAACTATCATGTTATTTTAGGGGCTTCATTACACTGAAAACAAGCCAAAATAGATAGTTAATCATTTATTGGCCATTAATACACTATTTGTTGCTACCACTGTGCATATTTTCCCCTCTTTTCATACCAACAGTCTCTGAAAATCTGATAATTGAGGAAACCTGTTGCTGAAGTTTCAGCAGAAAAATTATCAGATCCTTTGTTCAGCAGATCTGGGTCAGTATTTATGAAACGATGCCCTAAATATTGTTATTGATGTGAGGTCTGGACTGAAGGCAGAGATCATTTTAAAGTATTGGATCCTGTTTTTAATTTGCATTTTACAGATTATTCAAACATTTTTTGGGGACTGAACTTAATCATTGTGCGTACCTGCTGGAGATGGTCCCACAGATCTGTATACACTGTATTGCCAAAGGCGAACGTGTTCAAGTAAGACTGAAGAGACAAAGCAACATGTTATAACCAACAATAAATTGTGTTGCTTCAAGCGTTCACAGAGCTTCCTGATACGTAACTCCATTTTGGATGTGATAGAGCAGGACAGGATGGAGAAACAGTGTGCTGGTACAGTCATTGACACAAAGAATGGCAGTAGTAGTCATGCCATGAGATCACGTCACACATTTATTACTCACACTGAGTCCTCTGGCAAACACCGGTTCAGTGAGAAACTCGGACAGCATCCGGAGAACTGCGGCACCCTGAAAACAACCAGCACAGATCATAGCAATCCAGCCAGTTTGAACTTCTCACAACATGCAATTTAATCCAAGGCAAATATTACAATATGTTGCTCTGGGGATGTGATCTGGCCTCGACTGAAATGGAAAAATCCTGACTCAACCAAAGAATCTGAGTCATACTGCTGTTTTCCGCAATACACAAGTCTGGAATTTTACAATTACTGGCAAAGATTTTATATTCTTAAATCGATCAGTAAAGTGGAAAATTCCATAAAAGGCATCAATTACAGCAATTTCTCAGGAGTCTGCCTCATTTCTGGGAATTTGAACACGTTGGTCTGATTATTAAAACAGTGTTTACAAGGTTTTGGATGCATTCACGTAACTTGTCATGTTTCAGACTTCAGCTGTAAGACTGGAAAATGCAGTGCTTAGTTTCACACAACACAAGAACTAATACCATTTAGTTGTAAATATTCATCTTCTTGCATATAAGGTCCTTTAAAAAAAAAAAAAAACCCAAAAAAACCCAAAAAACCCCAAAAAAAACAACAACAAAAAAAACAACCCATTAGGCTGTCTTGTTTCCTCTCCGTAAAATTTGGCTTACGTTGCACTTCTCTATTTCTGTATACAGCTGCACTGATGGCTGCACCTCTTTAAATTTCACTCCACAAAAATAAATCCTGGATTTATTATTTTAAAAGAGACCATGGAGTTTGTGGTTATCTTTGGAGTGAGGCCTTCCCTTCATGACTACTTAGGTTGGCCACATCAATATAGAGAATCAGAAGCTCCAAACCTCCAGTATATAAGACCAATGGAGGACATTGTATTCTTGGACCATTTAAGTGCTGCTTAATTTTTCTTCCATTATTCTCAAAATGTCTTCATTTACAAAGTCCTGTTTTGTCAGGGTTAAATTAAATTAATTGAAAGTCATGTCTCCTTTTTCTTTTTGGCATACAACACGATAACCTGCGAATTGTTATGAAGAATTTGTTTGAATTCAGTGAAGCACATAATCCACTGATATTTCAGAAGCATCTCAAAGATCACTGACTACAGTACAGTCTAAAATTTCAATATTTATGAAATTGGTTACATTGCTTTTGTCACTTTTGAAGGATCGTGTTTGGAAAAACCATGAAATAACATATCCTGCAATAGCAATAACAGGAATGGGATGTCTGCAGACGACCTTGAATGAAACGCTGGATGAAGCCCTCGTGGGAGCTGACCTTGCTGTAGGAGATAGTGTTGAACATCTCACTGATCTGAGCCGGGTCATTGACCTCGTCCTCTCGGCGGGACAGCGGATGAGAGGAGGCCAGAGCATCCACTGCAAACACCCTCTGAACATCATACAGGATGATCTGGTCTTTCTGTAGCCGAGCAAAGAGATGAGTGAGGACAGTAAAGCTGAATATTTCAAAAGCTTTGAAAAAGGGAAACTGCTCTTACTATGTTCCAGGTGGGCTCGGCAAAATCAGCTCCGAGGTACTCCACATACGAGGCAAATCCCTCATTCAGCCACAAGTCATTCCACCATTTTACCGTTACCAGGTTGCCAAACCACTGAAGGAAAAAAAAAAGAAAAGAAAAGAAAAGAAAAGAAAAGAAAAACATGATGTGCAAAAACACACTTTACAATTCTGCAGTGGTAATGAGTGCCATTTCACTTAACGAGCTCAAAGTACTAATGTTTCCATGCACTTTGATTTTGGTGAACATTTAGCACAGCGGTTAAGCTCCAAGTAAAATATGAAGTGAATCTGCTGGGGATTTAGAAATTCCCAACCTCAGAATTTCCATTATGTTATTTTAAAGGGGGTGGAGGACGAGACAAGGTCAGCTGCTCCCAATGCATTGACTTGTCATCCGCTTTCACAAAGGGGAGTTTAATGTTCAAAGTGAAATGCATTATTACATTTATTTTTACATTTATGTACTGCTGACGGAAAAAGAACACTTGGAAATTATGGAATCATGACGGTCGTGAGTGTAATCCTCAGAGTATACGAGGGAGGAGAAAGGGGCTTGTTTTGTCATTAGTGAAGCTGAAAATATACTGATGACAGAATTTAGGAAGAGTAATGTCCACACCATGTGGGCGAGTTCATGGGAGATGACAGTTGTGACCCTCTCTTTGTTTCCAGTAGAGGAAAGGAGGGGGTCGAAGAGCAGGGCTGTTTCCCTGTATGTAACGAGACCCCAGTTCTCCATCGCTCCAGCATTGAAATCCGGCAGAGCGATCTGATCTAGAGAGAAAGGGAATAGCGTGAAAAGTGTCTACAAAATCAGTTCTTACAATGTGCAGGAGAATCAGTGACAAAAAAAAAAAAAAAAAAGACGGTCATATGAGAAGTGCAGATGTTTGGTCAAACATTGCAGAAAGAAATCTCTAGAATGTTTTCTCATTCTTTCTTCATAATAAACTTTTTTCAGGAAAGTCATAGCAACACATAACAACACACTGCTTAATGAGATTTCAACGTGGTCCCACCCACGTAAATATTATACAGTAACAACAAGATTGTTTTCAGGTCAAAGACACCCAGTGGTAGTAACTTTAGGTCTAATTTTCTATGGCAAACTATATTTGTATAGTATAGTTAGTTGTAGTTTTCACCTGAATTAAAACATTTGACAGTACTATCTGATAGGGATCTGTGGAATTATATCAGTATCACTGTAACGACCACTGAATTAAGAGAAATTAATAAAAGTGGTGATTTTAACCCAGCACCAAACACACATTACTAGTGTGTTGTCTTATTTTAATAAACATTGATTGAGTTTGGATGTGATTTCAGCCACATAATTGAAGTTTGAGAAACACCAAAACACAATTAACCCAACAGATCATGAAACAGAACTGCTGTGTGCTGGCAGGTAAAACTATGACCTTTAGTAATGGAGCCGGGTGGCTCTGAGGATTATAAGCTGAATAACGTTAAAACCTAATATTTCTGGATGTGAACTACATGTGTGAATTTTTACCACGTTGTCCTTCTGTCCTCACGGGAAAGTGTTTTTTCCTCGGCATGCTGATGCAAGTATCGACCTACCTGACTTAGAGAGAGGATACGTTGTGTTGTAGTAACGCTCGTAGAACTGCAGGATGGGACCGGTGACAGTGAGAGCGTAGTCACCCTGACTGCTATCTATGGCTTTTCTTTGGGCCCAGATTCGGATCTGCAAATTTGAAAAACCCAAGCTAACAGATTTGGAGAGGAAAATCTTGACTGTATCAAGACTTTACTGGTGACGTTAATAGAGACAAATTCTAAAGAAGCTACTTCTTACCAGCAGATTGTTTTGTGACGACTTAATATGAACAAAGTCACTGACAATAAAAGCCAGTAGATATGTCGACATCCTTTCCGTGGGCTCAAACGAAGTGACTTTAAGTTTCACACCCTCGATGATGATGTCCGAAGTATCTGCTCACAAAGAGGAGAAAGTTAGACCTCGAATCTCAGTTAGCATTAATGACGTAGGGTAGTTGATTTTTGTGAAAAACATTGTCTACAGTAACTATTAGTCATTCACAGTAGGCCTCACAATCACACAGATACTTCATAACATCCGATCTTTTGTTCTGAGACTCATGAGGAGCCTGTTTGATAAATCAATCCAAACGTTTCCAGTTACATTTCAGCTGTTCAGTTTCCTATAAAACTAACCTTTTTCCATGCCGTTGGACAGAGCCACAGTGCCTGGGTCGTGGATGATGGTCACACTGAAAACTGCTTTCATTGCTGGCTCATCAAAGCAAGGAAAGGCCTGCCTGGCGTACGTCGCCTGCATCTGTGAGGTAGCGACCACTCTGCGAAGTGTTTACATTAAATGTAACTCAAGCACACAAGAGAATCGAGGGAAATCTGTCAAAGTCACTCAGAAAATTCCAACATTAGAACAATGCTGCTATTATTCTCTGCCGTCTCCTACGTTTTCACGCCGTCCTGAAGGTATTCGCTCCTGTAGAAGCCCTCCAGATCATCTGACAGCTCCCCCACAAACCCTGTTTGAAGTACGTAGGTGGCTCCAGCAGTCAGTCTGCCGTGCAGCTGAATAACCAAATACTCCGTTCTCTCCACGAGCCAGGTCTTCTGAATAGCCGGCGCCGTGGCTTCGCCCTGGCCGCTCAGTTTCGCCTGTTGCCTGTCAGAGGTGGTGAGGTTCAGCTTGCTGGAGTGAATGATGATAAGATCTGTTTCTTTCACACATCTGAAGACCACCGAGGAGCTTCCAGTGAAGATGTACATGCCTTCAGCGTTGGGCTGCAGCCGAGGCCACAGGTTCAATTCATAAGAAACGGGGACAAGCGCGTCTGGGAGTCTGTAGTAGTCCCAGGGATCCTTTGGGGTGAAGACAGTGGTGGGGGCTGCAGACGCACTGGTGTTGTCTGATGTGCCATCTCCAGGCCTACCTTGATTCTTCCCTCTTTCTTTGTGATAGGCGATGGAAAGAGCTATGATTGTCAACAGTGCAATGGCCGTCAGTAAAAGTAATCCAAGGCCCACATTCTTGCTGATGTAGTAGACTTTCGCCATGTCTGATTGAGGTTAGTGTGAAATTCTGAGGAGTCTCAGTCTCTTTCTGTCCAGCTCAGCAGGACTTTTCCTTTCTCAGTTAATGGCTGAGCTATTAACATGGCAAACATACGTTTCCATAAACCTGCAGAGAGAAGAAAGAATAAAGTAGTATTCGCTGTTTTAATACAATATTTCAAGCGTTGATCTTCAGTTCAAGTGGTTTTTCTTTGGAGCTTTTTTTTAACCTTGTGTGCTGCCAGAGAGTGTAGACAATGGGTTTGTTTTTATGCTGCTTTTGATTGGAAAACTGATTGAAAGAATGATGCAATGCCTCCCTAGGTCTTTGTGCAGATAATGGAAAAGGTATAAGCACCGAATGCACGATTAAGCACGGGACGGTGCCCCAGCAAAAACATGATGAGTAACCAAACTACATAGCTCTGCTGTCAGGCAACATTTACTCTATGTGATGCAAAACTGAGACGCTGCAACGACTGAATCTCTGTTGAAGTATTTTCTCTGTGAGCATTTAGCTCATCCACACATAACCAGTAACAGAATAGATCCAGTCTCAATGTCAACTTTTAAGATGGAACATGTAATATTTTTGTCCATGGTGTGCTGATGATTTTTCAAAGACTGTTTCATGATGTGCTGTTGCTGCATTTACCAAAATCAGCAAGTTTTCCAGCTCGATAAAGAATGTTTAATCTTGTAGAACAAGGATTCACCGCAAGATGGTGTCAATCAAAGAAGAAGCAGGAAGAATCTCTTGGCTGTGACACATTGGTGTGACCTTTGTGATTAACAATTACATGACAATTACCATCTAGCCTGACCTTTACAATCAAGGTATTTTTTTTATGTCATTTCTAGAATTCTCAAGAAAATGTGACTTACCAAAATTGCAACTTTTAATTCATTTCAACTGAGACGTTATATTCACTCACAGAAACCCATATTCTCCAACCGTCCTCCACAAACAAAGCTAGACTCTTTGCAGATTCTTAAGTCTGAATAAGTGAATAATTTCTAACATTTATAGGATTATAAGCTCTTCTATTGATAATCCTTCATATGCCCCTCAACATTCTTGGGAGCAGAGCTAGGAACCTCATCGCTGTAGGAATATTGGCAAAGAGGAATACAGCAGGTCACTCCTCTTCAATGTGAGCACGACACGGCCTCCTGCTGTGCAAAGTGGTGCACAAATCTCATTACACTTATTTCAGGCTCTCTCAGATTTACATAACCGATTCATGCAATAGGTGCAAACATTCTCCAGCCAATCACTCCCATATGTTTTGGTTCAGTCCCAGACTTCCCACATCTTGGTCCAAAATGCTCAAAACCTTGTGCACAGCTTATATCACTATCACTCCTGCTCGCTGTGTTTGAAACCCCCCCAAAACCATTTACCTCCAGAACCATGAAGACTGTTAGTGCCTTTATCACCTTGCTGGCCAGGCGGCTCATTCTCCTGAACTGGAAACAGCCTCACCATCCTTCACTTAGCAGCTGTTACTGTCCGTCAAACTGAAAAAGCTGAAATTCTCCCTTAATGGTTTCCTGAACACATTTGAAATTGTAATAATTGAGTGCCCCCCCCCCAAACCCCCTTTTTTTTCTGTTTACATAGGATGGGACTGGGGAAGGAATTTAAAAAAGAGTTTCCAATAAAGAAAATTGATCCAAAATAGAAGCAAAGAGACAAAACTGTGAAAAAGTAACTGGTGCTAAAATGACTCAACACTGCCACTAATGTATGATTTCAGCATGATTGTAAGACTGTCACTTTTGTTGTAATAGGATTTGATACTGTGGGGAAAAAGCAAGACGTGGGGATAACCCACTTTCTAGGCAGTGTTTCATTTATAAATTACAGGTATGAAAAATATATCTGTTGATATGGGAGTTTCTACTGCAGGCAAGGTCTGGTTTTTATTCTTATATTTTAAATGGAAAATTAGTTTTTATACAGATATAAAGTATATTTATAAAATGATAAAGTAAAGATTAATAAAGTATAAAGTTTTTCTAGAAAGTATATGTGTTTATATACTCTAAGTATAGAATAAGAGCAGAAGTCGGGTTAGATTATGACAAATAATCACAAAATGAAGCACATGCAGGAACATGTTAAATGTTGCACAGCATGTAGACCATATATGTTATAGAATACATGTCTAAAAATAAATAGACATCATCATTTGTACAGTCTTTCCACCACTGTGATCAAATTTCTAATCATTTCACTATCGGTGGCAAAATACAGAAGGTGTATTGTCTTTTGGGAAACAGTTAGGGAAGTAATATAATTTATATAAGTAAGAGAATGTCAAAAGAATGTCCCCAGTTTGAGTCCAGGCTCCAAGGACTTTGGGTGTTGAGTTTGCATGTTTCCTGTGCGTACGTAGTTACAAACGCATGCGTAAAATTATCCATCCTGTTATTTTTGATGCGTTTGCCGTTGACAGACAGGCAACCTCTGCCAGATCAGTTCTGGGACCCTGCGACCATAAGTTAGATGGAAGATCTAAGATAGACGGATGCATAAGTGAATTTATGGTAACGTTTGGCATTACAAAAGTTGGTGCTGGTATGCTCTTGCCTTTTTTTTTTTTTTTAAGAAAGTACTGCAGGATTCAAGATGGATCAACAAGATGAAGTCAAAAGCTCCAAACCCTTCTGTTATTGCCTTCTTCTTCCTCTTCCATCCGAACATTTAATAGAGGTATCATTCATTGTTATTCCCCTTTTGTTATGAAACAGCTTCTCTTTCATTAGAGTAGAGGTAGTAGTTTATTTCCTAGTTTTTTAGTTCCTTGAATTAATTTGAATTTGGTGTACAATCTTGTGTCAATAAACACACTGGATAAATTAACTTCTGTTACATAAGAACAAAGGCCACAGTGCGAGATCATTAAACTCTGGTTTGTTGTTTTATTTGTTTATGACTGAAGGCTTGGTTTGTTAAGGAAGTCCTTCAGTCCATAACCACTGACAATGATGGTCACAACTACTACAGAAGTTCAATACTGTCTATTTAATTCAGGGGTAGTTTCTGATTTTGCCTTCTATTCAATTGAGATTACACTCAAACATTTCATAGAGCAGTTCCATATTCCACATCATCATCTCTTCACATTATCAGTCGCTGCTGGGTCAACAGAGGAGATAGTAGATAAGATGAACTCAGAGCGTTCTGTGCCACTTGTGAAATGAACTACTTGTGGTGCAAAAAAATCTGGGGGGGGGGGTTTGTGTCTTTTCCTTCCCATCATAAAGCATGTGTTTCCTCCACATCGTCATGTCGTCATGACCTTATCTTTGTTCTGTTCATGTGATATGAAATCAGTCCCTACAACGAGTAGTAACTGTTGTCAAGTGACTCATCCAACTTGACTAATGCACAGATGTAACAAATCACATTAATAATACTAAATCCTTTATCCTGCCAAAAATTTAGTGGATCAAAAAGTATGATATCACAGTAATAAACGGACCTTGTTCAAAACACAGCTCCATCTAAAGCCGTATCTTATTCCAGACTTTCCATCTAACCTCAACCCACCTGTTCTGATGCAGTCAAACATCAGAAAAGGTAGTGAAACTGAAAGCTTCACCTCAGTTAATGGTGTGTGAACTCAACACCCTGCAGGTACAATGTCTGGAAACGATGCGTCTGAATGTAATGAGACCACACACACCCTGTGTGCTCCTACAATACGCTGCACTAATAACAGAAATGAACTCTTTGTCCCTTTTGAAATATTTTCTTGAAATAATCCTGCAGTGAAAGGCGGCAGGCTGCAGAAGGAACAAGCATGATTAAGCTGAAAACAACGTGGTTAAATGTTCCAGGCTGGAACATAATCTGCTGCCAGAGGGAAAGTTGGTAATGGCTTCTCTTCATGCCTTTTAACTTTGATTCACGCACCAAACATTATCAAAGAAACCATGTGATACAAAGTATTTAAACACTTAGATTGAAATTTTCCAAGAAGATGCAAGAAGAAATATAGTATGCAAATACATTATTATTGTTGGGTTTTTTTTTCAATATATTCATAAAGAAGGTGAGCATATTTGACACCAGTCAGCAAAAACATTCATCAGAAATAGTGTTTTACAGTCATGCAATACTTAATCTGCCTTATCGCAGTTAATGTGAAAAGAAAACGATAGTTAGTTAGTTTTGGCTTCACGGATTGCTATAAAAACACAACAGCAGTTCTTAATGTGTAGAAGCTCATAGATTATATTGACTTTACTGGCATCATTTCATCAGTCTGTCAACTCATACGGGTGATGTCATACTGAAGCCGTTTATCATTTTCCTCCAGATGCTCTTACTTGTTGAGTGTTTCATGTGTTCATGTGGACACTCAATATTTTTTGGAGTGTTCCCAGCTCCCACTATGGTGTGTTTAGATATGTTACTCATGGATAACGGCTCTAAAATCCATCATCTGCATAGCTTTATCAAACTTGGGGTCATGATAGGCTGCAGCCAATCGTAGCTGACCAAAGGTGAAGGCTGGGTTCACCAGGGTCAGGTCACCAGTCTTAACCTTTACACAAGAAGAACATACAAACTCCACACAGAAAGTTCTGACCGGGACCTTCTCGCCACCGCTCCTCTCATAGCTGCCTCAGCTCTCTGCTCATACATATTTCTATTATTTTCTTATACAGCGAAGCAACTTGAAATGCATTTAAAATATAGCAGTGGGTTTCATTCAGGTAAAATATGCATTTCTATTGATCGACCCAGTGCTTATGGACAGCCAGAAGCTTTTTTTTCGTGAATTGTTAGATTTTTCTTTTTTTGGCACAAATAAAATAAATAAATGCAACTTTTAATTTCTATTTTTAACTCGTGTTGGCAGTATGATTGTGTCACATAAGTACAATGTCTATAATGTGGTTGGATCACTGCTTTTACTGTGTGGCTCACATGGAATTTTATGTCATAGAAATAGCACAACTAATTTTTCCCATGATGCCAGAGTGTGTAAGGAGAGAAGACATTTATTTGTTGTTTCAAAAGCTGATTGCTCGCATGTTTGCTGTATAAATTGAAAAAGGTTGGATTTAAAAATGTGGACATCCCTGATCCACCACATTCAATATAATTTACGCAGAGACGCCGTGATCCCACCCAGTCTGAGAAGATTCCGCCTTTCATCACAATGAGCAAAGCAAGATGTGTTTCCACTTAACTTTTATCAAGGTAAAGTCTTCAGGAAGATTAAAAACCATGTTGTAATTGAACACAACACAAATAACGTGCTTGCTAAGTTTATAACTATTCCAAAGGTTCTCTTAAGTTTTTACTAAAACAATGTTGAGTTCTCCAAATCGAAAAATGTAATGACCAACCAGAACATATACTCATGGAGGCTAAACTGATTTGCTCTGGACAGTTCATGAAGAAGACATGTTTACTCCTAATATGAGGATTATTAATTGATTATTTCAGCCGCAGTGACGCAGTACAAAGCTGCCGCATTACAACAGGTCTGTAGAGTCATCATAACGGGGTGTAGTCAAATATGAGGGAAAGATTATTCTTACAAACCTTACAACTCATGAAACTGTGAGTGAAACATGAATCATGAATCGTGAAACATGAATCTTGTTGGAACTCGTGTCAGAACTCGTGTCAGAAATATCAAGATTTTCAGATAGCAAGACACCATAAAGGGGGTAGTGGCAATAAAGTAAGAACTATAATTGTTTTACATGGCAGTGCAACCTCCATTCGATTTCCTCCAGCTATCTGGCTAGCTATCAATACAAAACTCAAAAACAAAACAGTTCCCTCATCTGCATGGACAATTTTAGGTAAATCAATGTGATGAGCAACTCCTGGTCAGCTTAATAGGATCTGAAAAACTGGGTTCAGCCTTGAAGGGTCAGAGTGTTTTCACTGCTGAGGTGTGTTTACAGTAGTATCCTTGTGTTATGGGGGCGGGTCAGTTTCATTGCACACACAGACTCACATTGAACTGAACATATTCTGATAATGATCATTCTTTTCATTTAAAAAAAAAAAAAAGATCATTAAAAAAACATAGATTTTACTCCACGTACCACTAGAGGGGCCAGAATTAATGATCAAGAAAATGGAAACAAAGCAGCATGACAGCTTTGTGAGAAAATACTGGAGTAAAGCATAATCATCCCCATATGGATTTTAACCTGTACTAAACAATGGTGATGCTAACAGTGCTAGTCACCCTCAGGCCATTGTGATATCATTTACCCAGAGACTCTGTGATCCTGCCTTTTCCTTTTTTTTTTTAGACTTGTCTAAATTAAATGGTTCTTGATTGGTAAAAAAAATAATATCAGTCCGCATTTGGCCAAGTTAATAATTGATATAAACAAAACAAATCACAGGCACTTTCCCCTCGCCTGCAGAGAGAGATAATCTTTCTAGAGTGAATGTTTATCTTGGGGACTGAAGTCACATTTTTTTTTTCATGGAGCAATAAAAATGACAAAAAAGGAGACACGTGACCGCCTGTTTAACAGTGTGATTTTAGTCTGCATGCTCTGTGCTGGTAAAACTCCTGAGCAAGAAGGCCATTATCATGTAATCAGGAGTGATACAGTTTATTGCATGTGCACATGAACACAGACAGACTGGAGGGATTCTGTTCCCTTGCAAAGAAATTATATAAATATGGACTGATACCCCGGCCGTTTCTATCAGACTCCCTGTTGTCCATCAATAAAATGATCAACTTTATCTGAAGATTGTGAAGGTATCCATCTATGTCAGCACACTTTGGCTATCACTCTACCTGCACGTGAACTTGAATGATGCTGTGATAAAGTGTGATCTCAGTAAAACTGCAGATAAGCTACAGTCAGCTGTGGAGTAGCAGAGTTCACATCCAGTCCAGACTAAGCTGGACGATGACAGACGAACCACAAGACTCGGACTAAAAGAAAGCAACGATATATTTCCTAGTAGGGGAAATATGTGCTTCCACAGCTGCAATGCATTTTTGAGTAGGTCGGATAAGGATATGAGGAGACTTTTCATAATAAATGGCACATCTGGAGGGAGACTGAATGAATGAAATTCATAAACTGTTTCCTAAATTCTCAATCAAAGAGCAAATTGCTGACTGTGATGCATTCAGTAGTATTTTTTATCAAATCCAAACTTGGTAACCTCTGTAAAGTTTCCTTTTGCTGTGATGAAAGGTAATCTGCATCAAAGAGTGGAGCGGCATGCTGAAAACATGGGTGAAATCGTACGTACCGAAACCCCCGTGGCTGGATATCCAACGCTCCAGGCGAAGTGGAGGAGCTGGAATGAAACCCCAGCTGATGTGAAACACTGCATCTGTAACAGAGAGTGGATGTGGGAGGTGCGGAGAGCTACAGCAGGTTTTCCTGGGGACTGTGAGGGAGGGACCTACTCCCTCGCAGTCCCCCGAAATCCCTAAATTGGTGGGAAGGGAGATTGAAAGAATGCGGCTGTAACAACAAGAGAGTAAACTCCTTGTGTTGGAGCTGAAAGGGCTGCGATCCTCGGAGGTACATGCTGTTCTGACCAATTGTAACGGGCGTTTCCCACGATGCCTCCTGACCACAGCTGTGGTAACTCGGCTTACCTGCTGACAAACGCACAAGATGAAGAAAGTAACGCCACAGGGATTTGTATATATTTATTTACCTTAGGGGAGGAATGTCTTTGACACCGAGACACATCATCTTCCTAGAAAGATGTTCATGATAGAAGACTTTGAACATTTTGGACCAAACACAAGACAAAATCACGACAAAAAAATACTTTATACAAAAACTGAACAGAAACACAAAAGTAAAAGTTAAAGTAACTGTGGTCTGTTGCGCTCTCAAACAGATGTTGGCAAGATCCTATCGCAGCACATTGAAAACTTGGCTTGCGCTAAACAGCATTTACATTTTACGCTGAGCAGAGTCCACGCCCGGCAGAACAAAAACGGTATTCACAAATCAAAAGGAGCTCCAAATATCTTACAGAGGGGGGAAAATAAATTGCGAGGAAAGCCCAACCAGTGCTTGAGTAATTAGAGCTGAAAACAGAAGCCAGAGAATCATATTTCAGGGAGTTGAACAGAGTCCAGAAAGTCTCTCCAGGCTGTGAGTGAACGCTTTTCAAACCTTAATCACGACGACTGCTGATGAATATCAAGACTTGGAAAAGTCGATAACAAGGCTGAGACGTTTCATTCGTAGGGAATCATCTAAAGACATAAACAACTGAAAGAATAGCTGAAAATAGATATCACTCTTGATGCTTTAGAAAATCAAATTTTACATTATTGTGCAAATCCTTAGAGTGGAATAATCATGTAACATGTATACAGCAGAAGCGTGTAATCCACAGCTCACCTCCCACAGATCGGGGGGAAGTGGAGCGCGAGCTGCCGTGTGGCTCTGTCGTACATTTAACTTAAAAGAAACAGCAGTGTTTTCAGCCGCCAGTCAGAGCTGGGTGGAGGACGACTGCTTCAGTAGTGCGCCGGACCCGCAGAGGAATGTGGCTCAGAACGGGGAGAGGTTGGGCACTTTGATATTGATGTCTCCGATGTTGATGTTGCGGGGAATCTCGGGCAGGTTCATGTTCTTCACGGCGGAGACGGCGCGAGCAGGCGCCGCCGACAGACCGCCCTGCCCAAAGGAAACAAAGCGAGTGAGAAACTTTAAAGATCCTCAGAGGAATCTTTATGTCTGCCGATGTATTTAAAAAAAAAAAAAAAAAAAAAAAAAAAAACTCCTGTAGTGCTTCTTATACTGAGTTTATAACTTTGTATTTCTATACAAATGTATTTTTATGTGGAAGTTTTTGCTTACACCGATTTGAATTTAAAGATATATGGGACTGTATGTATTCGCTCTAAGCACATTTTCCTCTGTAAAATATTGTTTCTTTATATCAATATAAATACATTTGTTGTACGATATACTTTTTTAAATATATATTAAGCAACTTTGTTTCAATTGTTTGAGAAAAAAAACATGTCAAAAAACATTTGATGTTCCTAACCTGGTCAGATAAATTCAGATCACTTCTCTTCTTTTGTTTATTAAATCTGTGTTTGTGTGTCGTTTCAAGGGAAATTATAAAAAGTGCAGCGAAGAGACCATTTCCAAGATGCATACCTTTAAACCATAAGTCTTTTGTATTTTGCTGAAGGCTCAATGAACCACACGTGTCATTGAATTACAGCACAAGCACTTTTATGTATTTATACTGTTATACATTAAGACGGATTTATGTACTCATGTACTAGTTGAATCCCTGTAAATGTTTGTAGTATGTATAAACCAAACACATTCATATATTTTACATGGAGTAAAGAACAGAAATATTTGGCATAACTATAACAAGTATTTTGCTCTTGTATACTTTGGCTATTTTTTTCTACTTTTATTTCAGTGATTTTTTTTCATCTTTCCTTGTTTTTTATTCAGTTATCTCATTGTGTTTGCTCTATTCATGTTTGTTAATGTGAAGCACATCATGACCTTGTTGCTGAAATGTGCTTTACATTTACATTTTTTTTGTGTTCTTAACATTTGTACTCGCATGTCAATGCAAAATGATACACATATATTTCATAGTTGAAATATTCTGCTGTGCAATATTAAAGTCATATTATATGTTTAATTTATATTCCTGATGTTTACTTGTGAGCTGTTGCTGCACTCTAAATGATGGATTCGCCTGGAGAGAGGAGCGCATCCCTTGACGTGTGATGCTTTGGAAATGTTTCCTGCACTACCAGGAAGAATCACATGAGATTTCACGGGTGCAGACGTGCAGCGGTGGTGCTTTCAAACGTGGAGGGAACGGGTCTGACCTCTGACTTCTCCATGCGGTTCTGCACCTCCACTTGAGCCACGATCTCGTTCATGTTGGTCTCCAGCACCATACCCCCCATCACCACCTCCTGCAGGATGTAGTGGACCTGCGGAGACGAGACGGCACGGAGCTCAGCACGCTCTGAGCAGCATCTCCCGGCTCAGATTTACACGGGTGCCTAGGTTTGTGAATTCCTTGTGGGCTGGAGATAATTGGCGCAAACACGAAGCCCCGAACCGAACTGACACATCTCTCTCTCTTTCTCTCTCTCGGTTACAAACTCCTGCACGAGCTGAAAGGGAACTTTTTTATGATGCAGGTGGGTTTTTGTCTGCGCAGTAAAGCTCCCCGAGAGTTTTTCTCGGTAGCAGAAATATTTCCAAGTTTCATCTCAGGAACATTCCTCAGGCCAAACCCCGCCGCACCACATGACATCAATTTCCTGCTGGGGAAAATTCAATCAAGATGGCTGTGGATGTGTCTGATTAGTTTCCAGAAACACTCGGAGCCTGACTCCGCGGAGACAAAAGCAGGTATGTTGGGACAAGAAAAACACAGCGACGCAGGTTAAAGACCATTTGAACTGATAAAAAACCTTTGCAAGTTACCATCTCTGCTGTGTTCTCCAGAACTCCCTTTGGTGGAAAACTATTTTACACAGATGGTTCTCTCATTTCTCATCAAGAGATTCAAAATCTACTTGATGAGGGAATCATGAGTTTGAAATAATGGAGTGATCAAATACCAGCGGGAGCCAGACCGGGGGGACAAGATAATGCAGCTGTTCCTGAAAAGCAGTTGGCTGTATGATCCACAAACGCACACACACACACACACACACACACACACACACACACACACACGGGGATTAGGTCATCTAAGGTAGAAAAAAGGGCCCAAAAAAGGGTGAAAATGAAGAAAACAGCAGCCTGTTCACCTTCCTGCAGCTGAATATTTTCAAAATTTCTTTTGTAAAGCAATTACAGGAACAGTTGGATATGTAACTACGGAAATGTAAATTAAACAAATGTAAATCCATCCTGAAAATGTTTGAATATAACTCACTTTTTATCAAATCTATAATTATAAACCCAATAAATCTAATTGTCTTGAAATTAATCTTGACTGGTTTCCAGAAACAAAGGATTTGTGCAGACTTTAGCAAGCACGCATCTACAAATTCAAAGTACTGCTGTGATGCTTTTCCCTCTAACGTTCACTGCTGTATCACTAATCTCTCAGCTCTTAGGTTCTGGGATGCAGTTTTCTGTTGTGACGCTACTGATGAAAAATAAACTGCGTTAAACTTTTCTCTCTCAACTGAACTGCAGACGTGGCCATGACACGGTCCTGGCAGTAACTTTTACTGCACTGACATTTTTTGGAACTTCCTTTTTCAGAATGTTCTCAAAGAGTCATCTTCACACCAAACTGGCCTCCTTGAAAACACCCGATGGCGGCTTGTTTTTCAGTGCTCTGTGCTCTTTGCCCTGTAGGAACATAACTCTTTGCTGCAAGTAAATCTTAAACCAGACCTTAAGTTTCTGTTCATTTTATATTTTTTTTTTTTTTAAGCGAAACTCTTCTAACAGCTCCACCTACACACCAACAGTATGACCCCTTGTGGACAGATCAGGAAAATCATTGACTTTTATTGACTTTTTTTTTTTTTTAATCTCTTTGTCTGCATTGAATGGACCCTTGTGGCAGATGTGTCATGTCTTTCTCATACTACACCGTCCGCAGGCTTTGTGGTTGGAGCAGTTGTGTCAAAGTTTACAAATAAAAGACACATTTTTGCCTCTCTACCCCCCAAAAACCTCAACAAGGAGCAGGAAAATACATGAAACCTAGAAATTAAAGATAACAGAGTTTTAAAACATTCCTATTAAGCATTGATATATGTATCAGAATGATATTATCAATCCCCCTGGGAATGGACTGCTGGCCATCTAACCCATCACTTTCAAAGTTAACTTTAACTACTTTTACTAGGAGCAGTGGGCTGCCAGTTGTACTAGCTATTAAAGCCAAAGAAGTCAGAAAACTGCCATGAAGAATCTTAATTTTACCATTTTTTCCCATGTTGATTTCCCTGAGGACTGGCGAAAGTGCATATATAACACACCTTAATTGCTTTAACCATCTCAATTTGATTTATATGTGCATTCATATTCACCGATCCACACACCATACAAGGTGCTCGCACACTATTTCAAGCACATTCAGGGTCCGTGTCTTTCCCAAGGACTCCTCGTCACATGGACAGTGTGAGAGCGAACATCCAACCTTGAGAGTGGAATTTGACCTGCTCCGTCAGCCGAGCAGAGTCTCCTTTGGAGAACAAGGCTAAACTTAAAACAATCAAAATTGGAGTTTTTGAGACTTTGCAAAAGATACAAAGTGTTGTAAAAGTGTCTAACTCATTCATCCCAGGGCAACATTCAGCTTCGTTCAATCTCAAGACGACCACCCTCTTACATAAACTCCAAATGTTTTAATTTTTGTTTTGGAGCAGACACCGGAGGACATTATGAAAAGTTTATATTCAATTAATTCTTATAAAACCTGAACTAATAATTTAAACGATGCCTACTGGTGCAAAGCTAAGTTCTCTATTTGTTTTATTATGCAGCCTTCATGCATGTTTTTCCTTATTCACCCCCTGAAATGTGTGTGTTATCGTGTCCTCTTAGGGGCACGTCATGACTTACTGGCGTAATCTGTGCTGTGCCTTCTAGCCTGCTCCTACACACACAGTGAGCCGCTGAAAGCTGTTTAGTAAATCATTAGACAAAATAACAGCTTCTCTTTCAAGGAAACAGTTGCTTAACAAACAGAATCAAATGAAAACGTTCATTACATAAGAGATATGGCTCTATAAAAGACTCTTTATCTTTATCTATCGCCGCCTACACGCGTAAATGTTCTCTCAATATTTTTGGGTGTGATATTATATTTCTGTAGTTTGGTCCTCTGTCTCTTATAGTTTGACAATGCGACATTACATTCAAATACAGCGTCAGAACAACGCTAAAACGAAAGTTGTCTTATAAAGTTTAGCATGTTTTTATGAAGGAAAAGAGAGCGGAAAAGGAAAATGACTTACAGTCTCATAATATTGTTTTCAGTTATTATTTACTTTACAGACTTCCTTCCAGTAGCAAAATTACAAGCTTTCTGTGTTCTAGACATTAAACAACCTTATTTAAGGTCTGTTTTTTTTTTTTTTTTATCAATCACTGTCGATGATGAACAGTCATGTAAAGCGTCTCATAAGAGTGTGTTGATGACAGGTGTCAATGACATCCACACGGTAGCTCTCACTACCAGCAACAGATACTTCTACATCAACCTCATCATTATACATTGTTTGGTCTGTAAATGTTTGAACAGGCTGGAAATGAAAGAGCGAGTACCTGACGGGACAATTTCGCCTTTTAAGCTGTCGCCCGTCCCTTGGTACATTAATACACTTATATGTCTGGATTACATCATGGTTCTCCATGATTATTTTTAGATTTACTATCCAGAACATAATCCAGATCGCTCCTCGTGACACACACAAGTATTTATAATTTCCATAGTATGATAAAAAGTGAAGTTTCATAATAGATGGTAGTGCGGTCATCACTTTCCTTTCTGCCTGCTGTTGCGCTCAAACAAATACAGAGATGAAAGGGTCTCTTAACGCCACCTTGTGGTATAAAGTGGTTTTATGGGGCAAAACATGCCAGCTTGAGTCTGTCAGCTTACAAACTTCCAGACTTAAACTCACTCTGATGGTTATTTGTTGTTATAGTTCATTTTGCAATATTTTGAGTGTTATATCAGAGGTAAATCACCGGAACGCCTCATGATAAGCACACATCAGAGATGGTTAGGACTGCTTCTTTAAATTGATTCAATCTTAAAAAATAATAATAATTTTATTAATTAATTAATAATTTTATTATTTTTATTATCATAGTAGCAGGACATAAACATGTGGGCATGAACTGTGAATTTTTGGAAAGGAAAAGCTCCCAGTGGCTCTCTCACCTTGTCCATGTGGAATATGAGGTCGAGCTCGCAGACGTTTTCAAAGCATTTATCCAGCGTTTCCACGAACACCTGCAACAGAGGGAGGAACATTTCAATAATAAATAACGGGGTCTCCACAAGGGAGCTGACATGTTGTCTTTGACCTCATATCTTTCAAACGCGCTGAAATCAAAAGCACAATAAAGATGAACAAGCTTCCAACAATTACAACATTTCTCCACAGAGACAACAAAGTCAGGCGGCTATATTTCAACCTTGAAAATGAAAAAAAAAAAAAAAAAAAAAGGATTCAGGAGTCCATAC
>OMNM01066007.1:3560-16861 GCA_900302745.1 Parablennius parvicornis | reverse complement strand
TCTAAACTAACAAATGAAAAAAAAAAAAAAAAAAAAAAGGATTCAGGAGTCCATACAGTGTCTGTGATAACAGTGTTCCTCCCTTCTCCCCACAGATTTTCAGTTTCACTTCCCAGATGATCGAAATTCAAAGCAACCAGCTGGATGTGTAAAAGGTCAGAAAGTATTCAGCAGCTTGTGTAACAGTGGAAGCAGCAGAGTGAAGAGAGGGGAGATGTGACCGCCACACAGAGTATTCTTACAGAGCACTTCAACAAAGCAGCGAGCGACAGACCTGGATCAGGTCGAGGATCCCGAGCTCGCTCTCCGACGAGTCCACGCAGAACACAAAGTAGAGCGTGGCATAGTGGCGGTAGATCAGCTTGTAGTCGGAGCCGCCAATGAGGCTGTGAGGGGAATTTTCAAATACAGAAAATAAAGTCATTTTAAAATCAAATCAGGCTGGAAAATGACCATCAAATAAAAAAAAAAAAATTAAAAAAAATGCCATCAGAATAAAGATCTGTTGGATGCATGTGAAACTGTGAGATTTGTGTGAGTGTGTCTCCATCTGCTGGTTGAAGGAATGCGACTGCGTCTCCTCCAAGTAACATCAGCCTCGATTTGGTGACCTCAAAGTCTTTATCGGTAATAAGAGGCTTTTAAATATTAACAAGCACTGGCTTTGTCTTCAACTCAAAATAAAAAGAGGACAAAATGGGACTCACCTTCCACCCTCGAGGAAGTTGCAGACGTTATCGTCTCTCTTGGACACCAGATGAAAAGTCTCCCGAATTATCTGCTGCTGCATGTCCTCCGCCTACAAAGGGAACATGGGAGAGACTTTACTGTATGTAGAAGTGCTCCAACACATGACTCAAATAAAGGGGCCGTCAAGCACCACACCCAAGCTGAAACTAAGTTCCAATAAAAACTACATAACGATCATTTCCTTTCAAATTTGTAAACAAAAACAGAAAGCCCGATTAGTTCAGAATAACATCCTAATGACACGTATACTGCGATTCATCCTCTATACTAATTTGTCCAATTGTTCATGGGGCTGTAGCTACATCGCACGACAAACACACATACAGTATATTTACACTTATGGATGATTTGGAGTCACCAATTAGTCATAAATGCCTGTTTGCACTGTGCAAGGAAATCAGAGTAATCCGAGAAAAACTCATGCATTGATTCTGCTGGATTGCATGGTGCCTCCAAGGACAGTCTCACAATATATTGCATCTATTATCATTATTTGCGACTGTGCAAAGACTGTAAAATAAACCCAATGACCAATGACCTTGACCTATGATACAGGCCTTTTTTTTCAAAAGAGCTCTTGGTTTAATCAGTCCATCAGTCATCTGTATTTCTATAAATATGAAAGAAAGCACTCTTCCTGGACATTGCTGCTGGTAGAAACTGCAGACTCAGATTTTATGGGGGAACAAAAACTTGGAGCAGTGGCATCAGGCACCCAGAAATAAAACTGGTTTGTATTTATAACAAATCATACAGTTATTGCACCAAAATATTGCATAGTTCATGTTGTATATTCACTTTGGTGCAGTGGTTAGCGCTCTCACCACACAGCAAGAATGTCCGGGTTAAAACACGAGCCAGGTCTTTCTGTGTGGAGTTTGCATGTTCTCTCTCTGTGTTGGTTTCTTCTTCGTACTACATTTTCCTCCCACAGTCCAAAAACATGCATGTGAGGTTAATTAATTATTTGTGACGCTAAATTGCTCCTAGATGTAATGAATGCGTCCATGCCTCAGAAAGGATAACCCATTCCAAAAATGTAGAAAATTAGTGGTTTGATCAAATATAGAATTTACATATATGATGAAGAACACTAGTTTGAAAAAGATCAGCAGGTGGTGAACAATATTTAAATCCTATAATCCTTGACCTTTCTGAGCTGTGCATCTAATCTTAGTAACATTATACTAAACGTAAACGGTCTTATTTATTAATTTCTGTGGGTGAAAAAAAAAAAAAAGAGTCTGTCATTTCAGTTCAGGGCTACAATGACACAGACTGTTTTTGTATGATCCCGAAATATTTCAGTCAGCAAGTGAAGCCAGACAGTGACTAAACTCAGAATTTGCCACCAATTATAATTGCTCCAGCTGACTTTTGTTTTTAAACTCCACTGTAACTTTTTGGAACTGATAAAAACATGAAAATAAATCCATTACCAGTTTAAAAACAACTTGTGTTGATGAAACAGCTGATCCAAACAGTGACAGCTACACAACATCAAAGCACAAATACTCACAAAATACTGATAGAATCTGATCAGCCGCGGCTTCCCGTGATTGTTAAAAATCAATATTGCTTTAATCATGTTTGTTCCGTGGCGTTATTCAGCTCCTGTGTGAAATGGATAAGATATATTTATACTGTTTTTATTCCCGTTAGCTTCGGTTAGCTACACGGCCTTATTGCTTTCTCCAGCAGGATGTGTCCCCGCAAACATCAACCGACCTAAAACAAAGGCGCCACCACTCTAGTTCCTGGTCTACGGTTTTTAAAATTAGGGCACCGAGCAGACACAAGATAATTTAAAACGATTAAGAAAGGCTTTAGAATTATAATAGATAAAGTTAAAGCTTTATTAAGATAAATGTGATAAAATAAGTAAATATATTGTTTAATGGAAATGTGAGCAAATATTAGTGTTTTAAAGCCTGGTATAAAGAAGTGAGTGCGTCAGCAGGAAGTTTGTTATATAGAGTCTAAAAGCTTCTTTACCTTTTTCTTTCTGGCTCTGGGACCCGTTAGTAAACATTTTCCTAAGAACCTCAGAGGTCTGTATCTTTCATTTTGTACAAGTAAACCTGAGATGTATTTAGGCCCAAGACTATTCAAAAGCTTTGAACTAAACTTGAATTACCTATTCATACTTTGTTTATCTTCCTGTGGAAATTGCTATTTCTCTTTCACCCATCTTATTCTTAGGATGCAGAGTGCAGCCACATTACAGTGCTCCAGGGAGCTGATAGGGATGAAGCGTCTTGCTTAGGGATCCAGAGTAGTGACCATTGTGAGATTTGAACTTGCGAACTTCTGATCTCAAGTCCATTTCTACAGTTAAGCCCACTTTGACTTACAGTTATCCAGTGCAGAAATTGAAGCTCAGGTTGTGTTGGTAAGGAGGACTCTGGATGAGCTGCAGCTGTCTGACTGATTTTTAATTGAACATTTTTTTAATTTAAACATATAAAAACACCAGTACACTAATACAGGTACTGAAAATGAATGCTTGAACAAGTTTATATGAATCTGAAATCCTTTAATTCTTGCAATATTTTTTTCAGATGTGTGGTTGTTGAATTTTAGGTCTAGGTTTTGTTTAGGTTTTATTTCTGATAATGTGACATATTTCAATTGAACGTTACTATTTCTGGGAATAGAAGAAATGTAGGATTTATGTGAGAGCGAGCTTGTGAAGGTTCAGTGTGAAAACAATTTGGATATAAAATGTTCTAAATTGGTAGAAAAACACTTGCAGCAGCACCTTGTTTAATTTGAGATATGGCCTGATGTTTTCTCTTATCATCAAACACCTGCAGTGTTATAACCAGCTTCTTTTACATTATAGTTCAACCCTCAACCAGCTTTCTTTTCAAATCCACCTTTGACCTCATAAATTGAGCTGTTGGGTATTGAGCCCAATCCTCTTGTCAAGTTGGGGTCTATGTTGTCCTTTTATGTTCCCGTGTGTCATCAAGTTGAGAATTCCCTTCTGCCACATTATATAATTTTTCGGTCTTTGTGACTAATGCAGCAGCAACAAAGGCACCACATAATTACTGGACCTTTTGTACCTTTGTCAGCTGTTTCCCCTTGACAACTGAAAGCTCTGATGTCACAGGGGCTCCACGTTTATTTGTTGTGATCTACAGTACCATTAACTGTTTCCCAAATTGGAGAATGTGATCAAAAGCAAGCTTGTGTAGTAATGCAACAAAGTGATGTTAATGTGAACAACACAACAACTGTTATTTGATGAATAGTAGTAACCTTAATTCTATTAAATAAGGATTGTATGTGGACTTGGTAATTTATTGAATTATTCCTCATTTATGGGCCAATGGGACTTGTCATTGAGCAACAATCAACAACATGAAGCAATAAGATTACAATGTTATCTATTATCTTTCAAAACTGACCAAAATAACCTCACCATTCCTTCTTTTGCTCTTTCTTTCTTTATTCTTTTTTTATTTATTTATTTATTCAACCACCAGGAGCAAACTTTGGCTTGTATTATGTGGTGGGTCAGTTCGGGTGATCAGAATTACTACACAAATGTAGACATGTGCCTTACATTAATGAAAATATTTTGAAATGCAAATTTATTAATAATATATTCGTACTTAGTGAATATATTAAAAATTAAGACGCTCTTCTGTTTATTGTCCCTCCCAACAATGGCCTTTCCACTCCTCCTCATCCTCACAGCTGTGGATTCAGACCAGGCCATGTCTCTGGAAAGCGCTGCAGGCCAAGTCTGTGTAAGCCCAACCAAGATACGTATGTATATATAGCAATCTTACCGTCTCTACAGAGATTCATCACGTATGGTTTCTGAGGTCATGTAACAGATTACAGACTCAAACTTTCACAAACACACAAGAGCTCTTTTTGCTCCATCACGTTATTCATCCTTTACATGAGAAAACGATGTTATACAGACCATTAGGATGAGTTGCAATGGCTTTAATGTCCCAACTGTAATTATTTCTACATATTCCATCTATATATTTCTTTTTTTTTTTTTTTTTTACCAAATTTATCAAACTCAAGGTTTGTGTAACCATACCCAAAGACAACAATAATGGGCTAAAGACAAAAATTTAGCATAGGCAAGACAGCAGTTTACCACAGAACTGAATCAGGGAGAAAGAGAACTGCACATATGAGCAATAGAGTCAGAATAACTTCACCTAATCCAACAGGCAATATAGATCATGGTAGGGCCAAGCCAAAGTTGCTCAAAAAGAGGCTCTAATTTTCTTGCTGTTAATTGATAGCGTTCACCATCACGGCACTGTCGATACTTACCTTCCCCACTAATTGCAATTAGTCCAGACTTCAAATAGGAAAACCACTTAAATTTTTTTGTTTGATAGATATTTGACTATTAAAGAGAGCATATGATGCATATGTTCATGATGTTATAGTTTCCAGAGTATGTGTGTCTGTGGATCTTTGATTAAGAACGATATTGACCATCAATTAAAAAAAATATATTGTGCAGAAAAATACATGGTCCACCAAACTGCACTTGGCTGTTTATCAGACAAACCATACAGGGAGATGAGTGGAGGGCAATCTGGTGACCTGCACTGCACTCCACCGCCACTTTCAAACGAGGCCACACAAGATCCTGTACCTCTGGGCGATCGGCCTCAGCAACATCAAAATGTCAGAGCACATTTCCTGTTCTGATTTCATATCCATTATTTCTCTGTTGTACAGTTTTTCATCATTAGCACAGCAAAGCGACCTGCACTGTTGTCTGCATATCATCTATTATTTCCCCCCGAAATTCCCTTCCTCCTGCATGAGCACAGTGGAAAACAAACAGACGCTCATTAGCATGTGTGACCCGTTGGTGGTAAACAGGCTTATTTCCACATGAGTGCAGAGCTAGAATGGTTTCCACCGGGACAGCCGAGGTAGGTGGGCCCGCCGACTGCCTTCATGGGGACTTTAATAGGGACTTAACAAATGCAAGTGGACAGGCACAACATTCTCTGGCACGGGGGGGTCATGTTGGTACAGTGAGCACTTGTTAGAGGGTGACTCACTGTATTTGGACTCTTGGGTGGCCACTGATATTCACTTCATTTTTAATGTGCATTTTTTCTCCCCCTCCCCTCGGTGCTAATTGTTAGATTGTGACGGATGCGGAGTGCTGTCTGCCAGAGCTGAGGTAATATGTGGCGTTCAAATAATGCCTCTGTGCTCTGCTCTGTGAAGTGATGAAAGCGGCCTGTAATTACAGGGATAATCAAAACTGTCAGGGGCTCTTCTATGAACGGTTTTGTTTACTGTCTGCTTCTCTCACAGCAGCACAAGCGGCCGGCCCTGCACTTCCTCGGCCTCGCTCCTCAGACCTCTGAAGATCACTGTGGTCATTCCTGTCCGGGTTGAAAAAGATGGCCAAACTCAAGCTGAAACCGTTATTCAAAGATATCGACCTAAATCAGTGTGTCTTTCTTTGCATTCTGATCACAAGGCTTTCATAAGGCCATGATCCTCACTTAGACAAAATTAGAAAAATGGAAAGTTTTCTTTTCCAGTTTCAAATGCTTGATCATGTGGAATCATTAATGGGTTATTTACTACGTATTTCATTTGAATCAGAGGTGCAATGATATGCATTGTAATTGGCACTATTTAGATTATACTGACTTGAATTGCACTTGAACTATTCATTGTGCATGTGACTCAGAGTGGCTGCAAATGCATGTGTCACCCACATTCAGTAGTGGATCTATACGTCTCTCATGTACACAAAAAGACTGATAACTTGATTCTGATTTTAAATAAAACTCTTCACCCTCAACACACAATGGATATTGGATCATACAGAGAAACAGATCCAGTGGAACACAAAAGTTATAGCAACTGCATTTCCCAAGTAACATCTTTAAAAAAATATAGACAGTTCTGGTGAGATCAGTAGATATGTATACCCCTATAACCTTTTGATGTTTCTGGACCATCAAAGACTGCAGTTACTTCTGCATCCCTCAAGATGGTAGCATTTTGGTGTCTCATCACAGGAACAACAGGCTTGGTAGTCTCTCAGCCTTGTTCCCAAGTTCTTCATCCAAAACAACATATTGTACATTTTAGACAATGAATTTTCCTAATAATCATCATTTGCTAAATGGTACTCACCACACATCTACTCTAATCTCTGAAGATTTCTTTAATTTAGTATTAAAAACATGCAAATCGTTTTAATAAATAAGCTAAAGCGAGGGTGTCAAACTTGTGGCCCACGGAAGGGTTCCGTCCAGCCCACATGGATCACGTTTTAGATTGTTGATGTAACTTTCTTAACAAATTTCATGTTGTTCAAAACAAATTTTGTCAAAGGTGCATGTAAACTTTTCCCACATTCACTCTAATGATGTGCCATAATGTTGCTGGTGCAGCCCACAGTAGATGAAACTGGTCTGTATGTGGCCCTTGAACTAAAATGAATTTGACACCCGGAGTTATTAACAGTATAACATAGGTATACATATCAGAAGCACAAATGTTTGGGTTCTTTGGTAGATTTAGCTTTAGTTGACCCCCTATGCCACTCACATGGTACTAAGTCAAGCTGGGTGTATAATACAAACTAATTATTGGTAGTCAAACATCCTGAAGAAGAATACAACTTTTTTTTTCATCTGAATATTACTGAAGTAAGATCAGTAGGTGGTTTGATGAATACTATTTGTCATGCAGAGAACAAGTATTCATAAAATCTACTATTTTGTACTCGTGAAGATTAGAAACCAATAGTGTTGTTGTCAAGACTAGCTAACCCACAACGAAGAGAAGACAAGACCAAGAATAGAACACAACACGATCAAGACAAGACAAGACTAAGACTTTAAGCGGCCAGGACAAAGACAAGACCAAGAATAGGGCATCGCAATACAAAGACCTAGACCAAGATTTTAAGGGCTTGAGAGCCATACAAGACCAAGAATTTAAGGGTGGAAGCTGAGTCAAGACCAAGATCAAGGCATCCTAAGACAAAGACAAGAACAAGATTTTAAAGAGTCAAGGCTGAGTCGAGACCAAGACCTTGAAAAGGGGATCTTAAGATCGGTCTTGAGACCCACGCTTCTTTCAGGTACTTCAACAATAGAAGAGAGGACAAAATGTTGGAATTCTTGGTCTTCACACTGACATCAGATGCAGAAACTGTCTAGCCTCTTTTGTTTGTGCTCGTATTGTAGATGGTAATTTTTCATGTAAAGTGATTGCTTGTGAAATCTTTCAGTAAACACATATAAACATAATGACCTCCTTGGTAATCTGAGAAAGGCAGTAAAGTCCAGTGTGTCCAATGCGTTCCTCTTTCTGTGGGCACTGGTGTTGGATTCCATTGCAGGGATGAAAGCAGCTACAAAATTGTTTATTGAGATCAAAAAAAGAGAGAGAGAACTATATAATGAGCAGATCAGATTGTAAGTGAAATAAATTTGTGAATCTGAGGCCTCTGCTGGGCCCCCTCCTCGTGACGAGGCAGTGGGTAGATACTTCCACTCTGCCCCTCACGACTACACCTCTGCCCTGCTGCAGACAGACACAATCTTTGTATCGGCGTGTGTCTGAGAGCAGCAAAACAACCCCGATCCTGGATCCAAGGCCCGGATTTCCCCCACACCGCGGCGTAAAAGGAGCCGCTCCGGCGGAGCCCGAAGACCTGAATGAACTACAGAGCTCTCACTCCATCTGTTTTTCTTAGTCTGTAATACTGACAAACAACATCTCACCAAAGTTTCTTTGTGTCTTGCTCCTGGAATGAAGTCGAGGTTCTGCTAACTAATCTTAAATTCTTCTTTAATCTTCATTGAGTGACGTCATGTGTGGTCGCTCCGGCTCCGGATGTATCTTTTATTCATAAAAATGAGAATCAAGCACATTTTTTGCATCGTCTCACTTTCTAGGACTGAGTCTAGCCAGTAACTGCCACCTTCCCTAAACATGTGCATATTTCCACTGGTTTGTCATATGTGCTAAAAAATGTCCTTCAAATCCTGCAACACTTCATATTCCAAGTCTGGTTCTCTAACCTCCAGGCCAACGCTGTCTGTATAGTTAAGATCTGCCATTATTAATATGAAATCTATGTTTCAAGAAAACTTTGAAGAGTGTGTTGGCTCACTAGTCTTTTATCCCAAAATGTTTCTTTACACTGGCTACACACTGGTGTAGTCAATACATCAGTCTGCATCCTGTGGCTCTGGAGCCACATGCTCGACTGAATTGAGAGAAATTAAACCACCAATACTTTAATAAAATGAGAGTTTGATTGTTGACAGCTAACAGTTTTCTTAGTGTTTTAATCTTATCAGTTCAACATAAACTACAGCTTGGGCTACACATGGAAGCTTATCAGAGGGGTTTATTGTTTATTTAAGTTTTGATCATTATAAAACCAAAACATCTCTCTTGGTCATTTATGTTGAAAACACCCGGTACAGTGTTGAGCACTACTACCACAATGCAAGAAGATCTGAGTCTGTGTTGGCTTGCCTGCTCTTCCCGTGGATGCTAGACATCTTCTTGTTCACTCCTGGTGAGTCTAAATCACCACTGAGTGTGAGCATTTTGTGTCTGACTTATCCAGACACAAAACGGGAAAGTCACCTGCAATCCCAACCTTAAGATGGATAAGGTGAAATAGAAGATGGATGGGAGGAGTTTCTTTACACTTTGAATCTCCCGGTCTCCATCTGTCAATATGTCAAAGTGTACTTGAGCAAGACACTGAAGTCTGTTTTGCTTGAGCATGTGGTTGAAATTTGTACGTGTGAATAGATAAATGACACTTCTACAAGCACTGAATAGGTGCTATATATGTATTGTTGTGTTTTGACCAATTCCTCTCAAAGAAGTAGTGCATTTAAAAACAAGAGGTTTTGGGTTCATCCACTGTAGTCTGCAGACATTCTCAGGGAAAACCCAAAGAAGCCACAGAGAGAGGGTGTCCAGTTTTAGGTATAATGAGTATTTCCTCTGCAATATACAGTGTATGCGTGCACAGATGAGAGGTAGTCCCTCTTGCAGAGTACCAGAGTGGTCACTATGGTAACTGCTCTCCTCTGGTGGATAAGCTGCAGTGAAGAAGCGACGCCCTCTCACACAGCGGAGTCGCGCGCAGTATAAGTACGAGTGAAGCATCGCGCGGAGCGAAGACGATCTATGCGCACGGCGCCGTGTTTACAGCGAACACGGCAGACTGCAGACGGCTAGAAGGAGACCGTGTGTGTGTACCTGTGCAGTAATCTGCACAACTACGCCGCCCGATCGCCCATCTATCGACGGAGGGCTTTAGCTAACCAGAGGACCTGAGCGGCAAGAGGCGAAAAATATCAAACAAACCGCGCTTTCCCCGTCGGTATGAAGGTGAATTACAGCTACCACAACAACGCGGTGTGTGTGCGCGTTGTGAGAGGCTGAGGAGGAGGACGAGGAGGAGGAGGAGGAGGAGAAGGAGGCTGCGGTCTCAAACCAGATTTTTTGTTTGTATCCTGGAAATTGGGGAAAACTCCAGTTCAATCTAAACGGGGCGGTGTATCCATGTGTGTCCCCGTTGCCTGCCCCCATCCCGGTTGTGAGGCAGGTCTGACCCGCTTTTCTGCCTCCGCGAGGATCCTCCGCTCTTTTCTCTCTCTCTCCTCCAGATATGGAGCGTGAAGATGTGGATTACAGAGGGATCCCCGGCGACACTCTAGCCGCAATGCTCTCACTATACACTCCAGTGCGGCGGGAATAAAACACAAAAACAAAACACAAAAGAAAAGAGAACTATGAGTAGAAATCTCGCATCCTGGGGGATAAATCGGTGATTTTAACGCGGAGCTCGAGCCAGACTCCAGCCGTTCGGAAACGTGAGTGAGCAGCTACCCAGCTAGCTATTAGCCCCATTAGCCGGCTAACGGCTAAAAGGTGCTGGCGAGAGATTAAAAGGTGTCCGAATAATTCACGCCGGGTCCCGGCCCACGTTTCCTCCCGCTCCAGGCGATTCTTTTCCAGTATTTGAGAAAGGGATTTACTCGCCCAGGAATGAGGGCTCGGGCGGAAAGGAGCCGCTTGACCTTGTTTTGGGGTCTGATGCTGGGTCTGTCGTCCTGCCTCCGGCCCGCCACCGCAGAGAGTAAGTGAAGCCGCCGCACACCGACACTCTGTTCCCACCGCTCTCAGCGGGGGAAATAATGCCTTTTATCACCTATACATACACCGCAGTGGCATTCAAGTTAAGGCGACTCATCTGTCTTTATTATTTTTGTGAAATGAGGGTCGTGTTGTTGAGAGAAGTATGTAAAATCCACCAATGTGTGCTTTTAACAGACCTGGGCATCATGAGGCCCGCGGGCCACGTGTGGCCCTTTAACTCTGCTTGACCGGTCGTCTGG
Organism: Parablennius parvicornis; assembly: GCA_900302745.1. Classification (NCBI taxonomy): domain Eukaryota; kingdom Metazoa; phylum Chordata; class Actinopteri; order Blenniiformes; family Blenniidae; genus Parablennius; species Parablennius parvicornis. The sequence goes on along the minus strand of OMNM01066007.1, from coordinate 5,705 downwards.
ATGTCACTGTGAATTCCAGAATCAAATCCGTTGTTGTTATGGGCTTTATTAGTCTTAAATGGTCACATATTTCCACATTGTTGATTGGGTCTACCACCTTGATCAGTAGAGCAATCGATACCTTGCAAATATGGTTTTTCACAGTGGGGGGGAAAACAGATGGTTAAAGCAAAAATATAAATTTTAATTACTTCCATTCATCTTCTATTCTGCCTAATCCTGTGTAGGTGATGGAGCTGATCCCAACTCATTGTGGATGAGGGCAGGATGCACCCTGTCCATTACAGGGCATACTTTATTTACTTCACTGAACTCAAAATATGGAAAAATGTTATTGTGATTTCCAAGCAAGACTCTCATTCTTGAGAAAAAGTGACACAGTAACTCCCTAAAAGTCATGTTTAAAAACTGCTTTTTATCAAGTGGTAGTTCTCATTGAGCAAAACTCATGTCAACGTATGTCTTGCCTGTATTAGTGCAAATTATTCATGGGGAAATTAGTTGCCTTCCTCTGGCTTATAATGTGCTACATGGGTTATTCCATATAAAGTACAAGAAATATATTATTAAATTTGGAAAAGCACTTAATGGTATGTTTTTGTTGAAGTTTTGACTTGTAAGTATGATTTTGGTGAAAGAAATCCACAGTTATAAATTGAACTGGCTTCTCAAACATGAGTCAGATTAAAGTGTACCGTTAAATACATTACAATGACTCAGCCCGCGGAGAAAGCCAGTCAGGCTATATATAAACAGCACATTGTCAACTCTGAGTCACAATGTGGTGAATCAGAGTCAACAAAGAGTGTAAGGTATCCGCCGTCGAGACGATAAACCCCCGGTCTAAAACGGGGCGACTGAGAGGAAAGCGGTGGGGACTGTATGCGTCTCCACATCCAGACTTTTGATTCAGACTGAGAAAATGACTGCAATCAGTTTATCAGGTTCGCTCTTGATGGCATGAACAATCTCATCCAGAAAGTTACGCTTCTGTATTTCATCCCTGAGCTGCACAATCACAAAACGCAGATCTGAACTGAATCCCATCAACTATTTGTCAACTTGTGTAAAGGTGATGCTGAACAACAGATTGTCATCATTTTGGATTTTCAGGATTGACTGGAACCCGTGATTGTCCGGGCGATGCATAAACCTTGTGCTGCAACATCATATAGGATGTTTTACATATGGAGTAAACTCACCACCATTTGGCACCATATTATTTCATTCATGGCAAATAATGGAGCGCTCCTGTGGCTAACCACTGCAGCATGCTCTTCTGTCAGCCTGTAAACAAACATCTTTGATGATTTCTAAAGTTCCTATACTGATTCACATTTCCTCCTGAAATGTTTCCGTGTTTCCAGCTAAACTGTAAACTCGGCTTCCTGATTCATCCCATTCATTGCGACATCTCGGGGAGGCGGGGGTTGAACCAGGGTCTGGAGGTCTAAAATAGAACAAGCCAAAGTACATTCACAAGCAAAACAGACTAAGTTCTGTTGATTGGAAAGAGTGAGGAGCCTGTGAACTGTGTGTTATGGGGTTTACTGTTAGCCCCGGTGGTCACCGGACAAACCTGGGGAGCGGCGGAGAGGTTCTTCCATAGAAATCCTCGCAGTTATTCTCGCTCCACTGCCGAGCCATCTAAAAGGTTCCTTGTGTGGCCGAACTCTGGAGCATTCCTGTCGGTTCACTCTATCAGCTGGCAGGTTCGGGTTAACCAGGTCGTGCTGCCGCAGACGCACCTTTTCACATCAGCTCTCCAAGCTGTGTCTGTCTGGAATGATTTTTTTTTTTTTTTTTTTCACCACGTCTTCCCGGTGCATTTTTTTTCTCTCACCTTGCCTCTCATGTTGAAAAGTATTTATGAATATGTTTGCCCGGGGGCAATCTGTCACTAACAGGATGGAAATGAGGGGCAAACAGACTTGCTGCAGTGGATGAAACACCAGCTCAGAGAGGAGTATTGTTTCCTAGTCGTCCTCTTATGGTGCTTCCAGCGATTGTCAGCGGACAGTCTGAGTGCAGCAGCCTGCTCGGAAAAGGTTATCAAAAAGTAAATATGTGATCTGGAGGCTCATCAAAGCTGCAGCGATACGCTTGTGTACTCAGCTGTTTAAAATGTGTCGGTGTGGCGGGAGA
>OMNM01066005.1:6007-18323 GCA_900302745.1 Parablennius parvicornis | reverse complement strand
TTTTTTTAGAGCTCTTCCCCATGGTTAGGAGTCACTGCAGATATCTTTCATACTGCACTGCAGCTATGTAATTTAATTTGTGAGCGCACCCCCATGAGACTGAAGATTTGTTCGTCTTGTTTTCTGACCCCCACTCTCTTCAAAGACCACCCACACACAAACACCCAATGTAGATACGCATATTACATGATCTGTTGTCTCTCACATTGACTCGTGCCTATTTTCTGAAAAAAATAAAATAAAATACAACCAGAAGACCACGCTCCTCTGTTCAGCTTGGTCTCCTTTCATTGTGTGCCACCATTATATTGCCAGGTGAAAATGTGCAGCACAGTTCCTTCTGCAAATGTAGCAGGTAAAAGTCTAATTTTATTTATAGCAATCCTCCCACAAACTTATCTAGAATGTAGTGATCCTTCAGGTAAAAAAAAAAAAAAAAAAGACTTTAAACTTATGTAAGGCATAACGGAGGCAGAGGTACTGTGTGTGTAATGACTGCAAAATGGAGCATCTGTGACTATAATTGCAGTGTTTGAGGTTCATCCAATTTTAAGATACCTTGAAAAGGACATTATCACCAGAAAAGAATGGGCAACAAGGTTCACATATTTAACACTCACATCAATGCAGTGCATTTCATCCAAAGAGGGGAATTAATGTATTTTGGGCTGTGGAATAGTTGACTATCTTTGATTCATCCTCTGTTTGCACTTAAGCCTTTAGACCCGTACTCGCGGCATCTGCTCCTGACAGACACGCAGATTTTATTAACAAGAGAGCACATAGAGATGGGTAGAAGACAAGTAGATGATAGACAGGGTGCTGATTCCTTCCTCTGTCTGTGAGTCTAGGCCATCAGCACATTCATTATAACAGCAATGATTCCATTATTGTTCTGTGTGGCAACAAGGGTTGTTTCGTCTGGCCTCTGTTATTCTTATCACTGATAACTGAATTATCCTGCCTGATAGTGACATTCTAAATATCATCCTGTTTTTGTTTTTTTTCTGTGTCCTTGTGCAGGTCTTTTCCACAGAGCCATCATTCAGAGCGGGTCAGCCCTCTCCAGCTGGGCAGTGAACTACCAGCCGGTCAAGTACACACGTCTCCTTGCTGAGAAGGTGGGCTGTAATGTCCTGGACACGTCAGACATGGTGGACTGTCTGAGGAAAAAGAGCTCCAGGGAGCTAGTAGAGCAGGACATACAACCTGCGAGGTATCACGTAGCCTTTGGACCTGTAATCGATGGTGATGTCATCCCCGACGACCCCGAAATCCTGATGGAGCAGGGCGAGTTCCTAAACTACGACATCATGCTGGGGGTCAACCAGGGCGAGGGGCTGCGCTTTGTGGAGAACGTGGTGGATTCAGAAGACGGCGTGTCTGGAAACGACTTTGATTTCTCTGTGTCTGATTTTGTGGACAGTCTGTATGGGTACCCAGAGGGCAAGGACACATTGAGGGAAACCATTAAGTTTATGTACACAGACTGGGCGGACAGGGACAATCCAGAGACCAGGCGAAAGACGCTTGTGGCGCTCTTCACCGACCACCAGTGGGTTGAGCCATCAGTGGTGACAGCAGACCTGCACGCTCGCTATGGTTCACCCACCTATTTCTACGCCTTCTACCACCACTGCCAGAGCCTGATGAAGCCCGCCTGGTCAGACGCCGCTCACGGGGACGAGGTGCCGTACGTTTTTGGAATCCCTATGATTGGACCGACCGACCTTTTCCCCTGCAACTTCTCTAAGAACGATGTCATGCTCAGTGCTGTGGTCATGACCTACTGGACCAACTTTGCCAAGACTGGGTGAGTAAAATTACTGTATTTTATTTTCGATTATTTTTCAGAATTAAATTAGGTTAAGGGGCTTACTTTTTATGATTGCTTTGAAATTCATTAATTTATGTAAATTCATCCCCCTTAAATGACATATTGCCTTTTATTGACCCGCTACAACTAATCATTATTCAATCAGAGAGCATTAACATCACATCTGTCTTAATCATAAAGTAAATTTTCCACTAACATGCAAAATATTATTAATCTTAAACACTCCGGAGTGTGGGTTTTGTTGCTTTTTTACGTTAGGATGAATTATTATTTAATTGATTTTAAACTGATGGACAAGAATAATAGTATTCTTGGCAACACCAACTTCAGGTCTTTTTTTCCATCATTGTCCTGTGTTTTCTCGACCAGATGGTACATTAATCATCCTGCACATGCATCAAATAAAATGCATCACAAACTACTGTTTGTCAAAAAAAGGGACCTCAGATTAGATTTTGATATCAGCGTATTGGTGTCTGCTCTGGTCACAGGTTACCCAGTAAACCTGTGACACTGAAAAATTAAGTGTCTCCTTCACATTTATTGAGTAATAAACACACCAAAGTTATACATCCAGAACTTTAGTATCCGACGTCTCCTCCCCTGAAGAGAAGTTACAAAAGCTCCAAGAATAAGCTCTCGTCCTTATTGCGACTATAAAATGAAGGATATATTCATCCTGAGTGTCTCAGCCTCTTTGAAATTATTCATCTCACGTTCAGAATTTGATCAGTTTTGTCAGATAACAGTTCACACAAGTGGCAAGTGTGAATTGGTGAAGGGCTCTGGTGATCTCGCTCCGACAATCCACAGCCTGTATATATGAAGTGAACATTGGATCCTCCCGCTTGACAGCGGATTTAAAATCATTCACAACTTTGAGTTGAACCTTTAGCAGTACTACATGAAAATGTTTGGCCTAGGTTTAATTTTTGTGAACGCTTATAAATCTGTAAAAGTCCTGCAACTTGCAATACGTTACTCTGGACATTACTAATTCAGTTGTTTCATTTGGTGAATGTTATCTTGGCCTGAAGTTGAATCATTTAAGATATTGACATTTTCTGGGTTTTCACTGGCTGTAGTGATGGGTTTTTCACACTGGACAGCTTCATTTATTCATTCATTTATTTATTTATTTATTTGCAAATCATCATTTAGACAGTGCACAGTCTTAGGAGTTATCATAACATTGAAAATGCTGGAAATGCTAAAGGCGAGCAAATATCACAGTTTCAAGTGATTATCATACTACTATTTTGTTTTGGTTTTTATTGTTTGGTTTTAATGCATATATAAGCCAAATTAAATTGAGTTAAATTGATGGTTTGAGCAAAACTAACAGTTCCAGAGTAACAAACTCACTATTAGAAAGTCGCAGGAAATAATCTATTTCTGCCCTTTTAAATTCACTTCTACTGAAAAAGGAGCTGCAGGAAAAAGGAAACTCTACAATTGATAGTGTGGGACAGAAAAGGCATTTTTCAACCGAGACATTTTTGCCTGGACTTCCTGGGTCTCCGTTTGAAAACCTGAGACATATTGAATCTGAGGAAGATTAAATGTTCCTCCAGAATGTGTGCTGTGCTCTTCGTGCTTGGCTGACTGTTTGGGTTGAGTATATGTGCATGGCTGCCTGCCTTTCTGTACACCTATGTGTGTATGTGTGTGCGTGTACGTGTGCGTGTGTGTTTGCCTGGAAATACTATCTATGCTCTATTATGCCAAGACCCAGAAGACACAAAGACTTATCAGGGAGGCATATCAAACTCTTGCCCTCGGCTGTATTGATTGCCTCGGCCTGGACCCAGTCGATCACTCGAGCCCAGGGTAACTCGTGCCTCCAACCATGCTCAATTTCACCCACACACATCACAAAGCATGGCCATTTTGTCTGACTGCTAGTAATCATTTTTAACAACTAAAATTTAATTTGCCAATGCCTGTAACCAGAGAGGTATTGATCCCATCCTGAATGGGATGCTGTCTGATAATCTTGTTCTGTTCTCTATCTGTCTCTATATCATCTGCTGTCCAATCAGGTGGCATTTACATTTCACTCATCTGCCCGCGAGAACCTTGAACTGCTAATGGCAGCCTGGCGCAGATGGACTGATGTCAGCTGTTTTGGCTCCTCAAGGAAAGCACTGAGGTCCATCAGCGATGCTCGGACTTAACAGCTGTCTTCTCTCCCCGGCAGCCATCTTGTGTCAACAGATACAAAGCTGCAATTTGTCGATACAGATGGAATTCATTAGTTGTCCTGTCAGGAAAATTATCTGCTGTTATGAGAAAAGAAAGCGGCTTCTGTTTTACACCCAGCAAAGAGATGCCAAGAGCAGTGCAAGTGTCTTCGCCACTTTGCGACTAACAGAGTTTTTACATCCTCATCCAAATACACTCATCTAAAGGCGAGCATCTTTTTAGTGTAGCACGCCCATCTGCTGGAGGTTGTATAGGTCTGAGGATGATATGTGGTCCAGGTGCATTAGTGACACATTGCTATCTTGTGGCAGCAAAACAGCATTTCACTATTCACACATTAAAAAAAAAAAAAACAAGATTAATGTGATGCCACTTTTTTTCATATGGGTTTGAAAAAAGCTGCCTGTGAGTTGTAACTGTATGTCCTCTGAGTTTAATAAATTTTTATAGTACAGTATTACACAATAGCAGAACCTATATGTGCATCTCTGAAGAAGAGACAGTCTTGCATAAACTAAGTTTAACATATTGAACTATACCAAGCTCACTGTTTGCATTTCTTGCTTTATACCAGTGAATGTGGGCAAGAATATAACAAAATGTAATTGTGGCAGATGCTTCAGATGAATATAGGAACTATTACATTACATTACATTACTATTACATTAATTTCATGGTTTAAATGCATGCACTTATTTCTTGGAGTGATCTTAGTTTGGATCTTGCAATGTCAGTGAAATTAATTTTGTTGCATGATGGCCGTCTGTCTCCGGTTCAGCATGACAGCATGAATGCTAAGCCTGCTGTAACGCTAACCTGGCCTTCACCCTGGCAAACGGCAAAAGCAGAAACAACAAATTGCACTTTACTGCCGACCTCGTGTCAGTTTTGTAGATTTCCACGTCACTGATTGATTGAGATTAGAAGCGGAGCAGCGAGAGGATAAACTGGATCTGGATCAGTGCTCGCCATGTTATGGGTAGTGTCTGTCCTGTGGTGTGTCGCCTTGGCATCATTCCAGACAAGGGGATTACAGGCAAACCACAATTAGGCACTCAGATGGTAAAGAGCCCGGGATTAGATGGGAGCATAATAAAAAATTCAAAAAAACTCAGTGTGCTGCTTTGCACTGAAGGGTAATTTTACTCCACTCCATGTAAAGGAATCTACCATGAACTCTGCAGGGGGTAAAGAGGATGTGAGACATTTCCCACAGTCTCTGAAGTTCATTCTTCTCATTATTAGACTATACTAGAGGATATAGATCTCTCCTCCAACACCACCCGGCACAATCTGGCTCTAGTGGACATACTTTTAATTAAGACCCAGTTGAATTCCCTTTGCCTTCGTGGCCCATCCAACAGCCATCTTGCCTCTATCTGCAAAGCAGCTCCCGCTCCCCTTCCAGATGTTCATAATGAACTGACCCAGATTGCACTTCCTGCCCCTGTCTCTAAATCGGCTGTAGAAACATGTGTGACACGATGTTGAGACACTTGGGCTGCATGTCAACAGTGTGTATCATAGCAGCATTCCCCCCCAAAGCTCTTCCTGTCCCTGGCTCTCATGTGTCATCTTTACAAGGCAAATCCCTTCCCATGCCTTTTTTTTCCCACCCTCCATCAGTGTCAGTGAAACATAAAAGCATACAGAGAGTGCACGTTGTCAAATCTTCTTAGTGTGTGTACATGTGCACATATGTGGTTGTGATTGTGAGAGTGTGCGCTTCCTCTATGAGACCGTTCTCTCCTGAGAGTCAGTGATGCTGCAGAAGCCGGGGATTTACTGAAGTCCAAGATATTTTTCTAGCTGTAACATTTGTTTTACTATTGATAGACATAATTGGCCTACACCTTATTGCCACAACAACTTCCGCCAAACTGTTTTTCCCCAAAACTTTTGCGGCACGTTGACATGCTGTGACTTCTTTGCCGGCTCAGGCAAGTGCAGCAACTGTGACTATGCACAAAAAACACTAGAAGAACACTTCAGAAAAGACAGAATGATGAAAAGCCAGGAAAAGATCAATCATTATATATCATTAGCGCTATAAATATGTTGGTCCATCTTCTTGTTTCTTGTTTTTTTTTTTTTTCTTTTTCTTCCGGCATGGTGCTCATTTCCGCTGTTCGGTGTGCGAGCTCAGCCACATGCTGTGCAGGGCCTTGCGAGGTAGTTAAAGAGCAGAGCTGTCATGTGTTGATTTTTTTTCCCCTCATTTTCCTCCACTGCTTCTCCATCCCTCTAGTTCTCATTATTCTATCCAAAAAAATATATATATATATACCCATGTAATACGCTCACAACATAAGCTAAAATATGCAATATTGATTGTTTTAGTGACAGTGGCTGCCGAGCAAACAAATGTAGATAGAGGTGACTACAGTGTGTCCACAGAGCAGTTGTAAAGCCAACACTATGATTTACAGCACTGCCAGTTGCTTTTTCTTTTGTTTCCCTCCCGCTTGTCAATCGAGCACCCCTCCTCTGCAGGATTAACAATGCATATACATCAGCCGTTTCTCCCGTCTGACCTCATTCAAGCAGAGATTCAGCCTTTTTTTTTTTTTTTTCGTCCCAGCTGTCTAGCAGTTACATCACTCTTCCCTGATCTCCCTCCTTGTCCTTTCTCACGATTATCCCCACTCTTTCCCCCTATTCCTCCACTGGAGCCGACTCAACCTGCACCAGGAGTCACTTTAACATATTTGCATTGTGGAACAGCACAGCCCCTCGACAGTCACCTACCTACTCCATTAAATAGGCACTCTCTTGATGGGAGATTTCTAGCCAATATTCTGATTTGCATAAGAGAAGGTAAGGAAGTGTGCCTTGTTAAGGGGGCTGGATGCCATTGATCGGTGTCCATGCTGTGTGCTGAATGTAATGAGAGGAGGGTGGCAAGGGAGGAGAAGAAGAGGAAGTAGATCTACATGTGCACATCTATAAGTAAGTGGCTGACAGATTGTAATCGGAAGTAACATAACCAAGAATAACAATTGAGTTTAAATAGAAAGTTTCTAATTGGTTGAAAGAGCGAGAGAGCTCTTGTAGGGTAGGTGCTGTCGAGGAGAGGGGAATGTGGGATCTGTACTACTCATCTAATCAAACAAATCAATGGCATCTATAATAAGAAGTGGTCTGAGAGCAGTGTCCTCCAGCACTTCCACACACCCCAAAGTCACAGCGCCTAGCCCTGCATCACTTAGCCTGCTGAACCGAAGGCTGCCATTAAATATGAACCACGCATCATTCAGCCCTGTGCCCCCGCGTGTAACCACGTGAAGGGTAAAAGAGCACAGCCCGATGATTTGCCTGCTCAGTGCTTAAGTTGCCCCTTTGCACTGTACCGAGACAAAATCCACAAACAGATCTAGATTGAGTGTATTTCAAAAAATCCGATGCAGAATAGGAGAGGGGGGTGTTTGGTAACCTTCTGCTCGACTGAAAATCACAATTAGCTTCTGACTTTGTGTACCTGGTAAGAAGATAAACATCTGCAGGGGATGAATTTGTTACACAGCAGTAGGAACAATAACTTTAAAAAAAAAAAATAGGCGTCAAGTTTGCATATTTTTGCAGCTTAGCAAAATGAGCATCAGTGCCGCTGAATTAATGCGTGTTTCTTGTTTTATGTTGAGAAGCCATAGTCAGCCCAGAATTCAAGAGACCTTGAGTGCAGTGAAAATAGATTCTTGTCTTCTGCCTTAGGGCACCTAAACGTGTCTTTCCAGATTTGGTGATGGCTAGGTCTATGATCATTCAAGCGCTTCAAATTACATCAGGATGAAAAGGGGAAGGAGGTACATGGGGAATGAAAAAAAGAAAGAAAATGATATTCATTCTTCCCCCTTATCTACCTTTTACATCAGTGCTCGCAGATAGGGCTCAGAATAGGTAATGAACCAAGGTCCCAATCTGCTACATGTGCAGGTAGAGCCAAGAGCCGCAAGTTGTATCTGTCATGCAGGTGGCACAGTCTTATAGAGGCGCCGTTTAACACTCACAGAAGGATTTTTCTTTTATCACCCAAGAGAGGCTCATTGTCATCACCGCAGTGCATGTAAAGCTTTGTAAAATGTGACATGTATTGCGCTCAAGTGCTGTACTTGTGTGGTCCAATTTGTGGCTCACAAACAGGCACAGACCCCTGGAAATACACAGGTATGCAAGCTAAAAGACATGAGATGAAGCACGAGTACACATACTCCTAGTCAATCACCGCTACGAACACATGGGAGCACTTAAACACGCGTGACAGGTCAAGGTTAGCCAGGGTCAGCAGGTCACTGTGGTTGGGAGGGTGTGGTGAGGGGGTAGATGGATGAGATGCTTTATGGCACCACAGCCATATGAACACATCAGAGGAAATCTGAAAGGCCATTAAAACGCCTGCTTTTATGGGTGTAATAATCCCTCTCCTCTGCCTGGGAGTCCAGCCACAGCTTCAATGACCATCCAGATTAGGCAAGTCTGACAGGAGGCAGGCTATCTGCTAATGCAGCGGAGCTGTGAGAGCCCAACAGGACCACAAACATCACATTACACCAGGGCTGTTCATGCAAGTCACATGCAGGCATTTGCTCTGAAGCTGAGCACACACATTGAGCTCCGGAGGTGTTTAGACAACAAAGGGCTTTTCAGAGTTTTTCTTTTTTTTTCTTTTTTTCACCTGGCTGTTTTAATGCTGGAACGTGAAAAGATATGATGACTGCAAGGTTCAAGTGCAATGTCAGCTTTAATCTGGGGGGTATTCAGGCTCATCAAATGAATAGGGACAGGCTGTCCACCCACCTACCAAACTATCTTAATTTTCAGCTTGTGAGAAGCTTCTTGACAGGTTAAGACAGTATTTAATACCTTTTTTACAATATTTATCCTTGATGAAAACCATTTAGTGGTCACTCCTTTAAGGCTTGAAGGCCCATCTTGATCAGCAGGCATGTCGATATTTCATTGTTTAAATGTGGTTTTTTTTTTCTCATTCTCACATAATTTCTGCTCTGCATTCAGCTGCAATTAGAATCATCTGATGTCAAAGTCATTGTAGGTCATGTAGGAAAAGAGTAGGCATTTAAAAAAAAAACACACAATCTTTAAACTTCAAGGTATAGTGTGTATAATTTCATTCCTGTCTTCAGGAGGGGTTTTTTTCCTCGTGGTGCCATACTTATGGGGTTTGCTGTTAGTTATCTAATAATTTGTAAAGATTGTGTTTAGAAAAGTCTTGGAATGTTTTATAACATTGAACATTTTTCTTATACTGTCAATGAGACACAAATCCAGCTTAAATTAAAATAGAAAACCACTCATTTGTTTTTATGTAGAAAAAAAACTACTAAGATATAAGGGTTTTTTTTTTTGTTTTTTTTTTATAAAGTGGCTCTTTTTCTAATATGACATTCTGTTGTGAATAATTTTAAATTAGCTAATTAATCGTACAGCTTGCTCAGCTCTATTGTGAGCAAAGCTATCTGGGATAAAAGCATATGTGGATGCCATTTGAAGTGTGATCCTGCCAGGTTTGTGTAGTCATTCCCTTCACAAAAGATCCATTAGAATTGTTCTCATATAAATGATGAGCAGATGGATGGGCAGCTAATTGAGCTAGTGGCCATTATAACAAATCTGAACTCCATATCAATACAGTGCAGGCTGAGGCCACCTACAGTGTTTATTTCAGGCCCAGAAGCCCTGGTGAGGCACTACAGATCAGCACAATGAAGCTCTTGTGTGATGAATACACCCACCGGCAATATTCAGTGGTTGGCCATTTTACACTATCGCTAATGTTGTACAGTAAGCTATATTAGCGTTAAGAGCTGTTTATTCACTGGTAGGAAATACATTTTGCAATTTGAGTATGAGACTTAAATTTTGGACTTGCCAAAGGCTACCTCATTGAATCAGCTACACCATTAGAGGGTTTTAGTTATGTCTACATCTGAAACTGCACTAAAAGCAGTTTGGGATGTTGTCGATGGTCTTTTCCAGCGCTAATTTCAAGAACAAAAACAAGATCCAAGAGTGACTCACCGTGTCATCTTGTGATGTTATGAGACAACATCACGGGGCTAACTCCAGTAGATTTCTCCACTGTGACGGTTTGAAATACTATGACAGTTATGTCCTCTCATGCTTTTGTTTTATCCAAAGGCTAGTTGTATTGAATATTTAAAACAAAACAAAAAAAAAAGGAATCTTTGTAGTATCTTCATGGCATTATGATGTTACAGTCCTTTAAGCTTATTTTATTATTCATTATCTGCAGACATTAAAAACTCGGGCTTATGAAGCTCATTATTTTTTGGGTGTATAAAACTGTAACTTTGACCACAGACACAAAGAACTGCTGCAAATTTTATTTATTTATTTATTTTATTTTAAGCGTATTACATATACATTTTTCATATTATTTTGTCCTCATATGCACATGGATATAAAAAGTAGATCCCGTCTGTTCCTCTATTGAAATATTCATTATCGCACTATTAGGTTGGCTCATGTAGTATAGATGTTAAAAGGTGACTTGCCTCTATTTCCTGCCAATAATTCAGATAGCCGGGCACCTGCAGAAAACTCAACAGAGGATTACAGAAGCCAAAACATTACATTGCATCACATTACAGCACTAGTAAGCTCCAATACAAATAGAGCAGGGCAACCTAACGGCCTTCACCACAATGTGTAGCAGAGACCCAGTTCAGATCGTTCCCTGTGACTCCACAGCTCAGGGCAGAACTTCAAAGCCACAAAGTGGCCCAGAAAGTTGAGGAGCAGTGGTAGGAATTGTTCAAAGGAATGTAGCCTGTTTACTATTGACTTTGGAACAATTACCCAAGCATATGTGTGTGTAATTAGATAAGGCAGCCAGTTGTTCTCTAATGCGGCAAATCAAATTAACTAAAGATGCCACATTGATTTCTTTGTGTTCCTTAAATTATTCATCTTCACTTGCACGGAACCAGCCAGCCACCAAAGAGCTTTTCTAACTCCTCTGCACCGCCGCTCCCCTGCTCACCTGCACACAGGGATTGTCTGAGATCTGCAAGTACCTTTTGCAGTTTCTTGCCATCACAGTTCAGAAAATTGACGTCTCTGAAAGAAAAGCATTTGAAGTTTTATAGGAATACAGAATTCCCATTAACTGAGACAGCTCTGACCTCAATCATCGTTGTCATGTGCGTGCATGTATTCGAGTGTGGGAGATGGTGGGGGGCAGGGGGGGGACAATTTGCTTGCATGCGAGTTGGATTGCAGCAAGACCACTGTGAGAATTCATGAAGCAAGCAGGCTGCAGACAACCGCGTCCCAGCCTGCTTCATTGACATCCTGTTCTCTGGCATGTTGCGCATGGGGAGATCAATATGACCTTACCTCCACCACCCGCTCCTTTGAAACTTAATTACTGATATTCAGCTACAAAGTCATCATAGTCCGGCTGTCAATATTCATTGGGGATCATTACGGGCCTAATAAAAGAGGTTATTTACGGGCTGCTCTGCTGACACCAGCCCAGGTCCAGGAATTCAGCTCCAGCCGTCTCAATTTGTTTTACCTCCCTGCCTGTCTCTCCCTCACTCTGTCTCTCTCTCTCACCTCTCCCCAAAGCACTGACCTGAAAAAGAAAAATTGACAGCAGAGAAACGAACAGGAGAGAGGATAGAGGGTGAATTCTTCTGGCCTGTTTTTTAATTCTCTTCGCCATGTCTGGTGGCTTTCCAGTCTGTAAATATAATTAAATGGAAAAATAAAAACAGAATGTATTTACCATATCCTCCAACCCCCACCCCCCTCTATATTTGAACTTCCAATGCCATGGACATTGGAATCAGACCCACAAAGGGATATTTCATGGCATTTAGTGTCGTGCAGATCCTTTCCTCGGTGCAACAGCACGGCTTAAACATTGCAGCAGTTGTTGTGTTTTCAAGGCTGCATGACTATTCTTGAGATTTCTTGGCAGAAAGTCATTTCATCAGGACCAAAAGCAATACGCACGGACTGCACAACTCTCACCACTAACATCATACAGCAACAACGACTTGTGTGATTCTTGGAGATTGCTATATGTTAATTTACTCAATAAATCAATAGCTTCACTGTAATTGAAATGGTTGACCATTTCAGGCAACTTGTCAAAAACTGAAAAGTGGAACAGTGAACTCTGTAGTTCAGAAGAGGTACTGCATCTAGAGACATCCATCTTCCTTCCTCATACTCAGTCTCACATGCTCACACATCTATTTTGTCTCTCACTTTCCGTCTTAGACA
>OMNM01066003.1:0-11273 GCA_900302745.1 Parablennius parvicornis | reverse complement strand
CTCAGTGAAATGGATGAATCATTTCATTGAAAAATAAAAAGTAAATGTATCCAATATATAGATGCTTTTTTGCTGACTTGCCCTTAACAGTGACAAACAACATTATTGTTGTTTTTAGTTAAACCAAAAATAATTAAAATAGTCAAATGCGATGCTTTTCTGTTCCCCATCATTGTTTTTTCTGGTGTATATCAAAGAAAAATCTAGACTCCTGGTGTGCAGGAGTGCGGCCATGTGTCCGCATTTCCCAGTCACATAGGAGTAACCCCCAACTGCTCCCTGCATGATTTATAGGCTGAGGGAAGGTGTTCCTCTGGCTGGACTGGGTCAAGGCCGCTGCATCAGTGTCAAACAGACTGTACTCACCTGACAAGATAAGGCTGGTTTTATCCTGTCTTTGTGCTCTATAACCTCCCCATGAAGGATTCATAGCTGGAGCACCTGCGAGAGGAAGGAGAGGGGAAGAGCGTAGAGAGGAAGGGCTACGAGCAACACGATGAGCTGGAGGGAAGGATAAAGGGGACATGAGATAATAGAGTTGTGTTTCCTGGTTCAACTTCATAATTTAACTCAAACAGAAAGGGAGATACAATTGATATATCACGTTTGAGACTATACAATGTGTAATGTACTCGTAAAACATTTCATAAGCAAAACCATTAGCCATTATAGACTGTTAACGCCTGTTTCTAATGTTGCACAATGGAGCCGGGGCCATAAGAAGAGACAGTTGGCAAAAAACCTCCCAAAAGAAACCTGTGTAATGACGAGCAGATGATTGAGATAAAAGTGAAAATGAATAATCTGTGACTTGCAGACGGGATGCTGACGGACAAGAGTGATAGATGAGTCAGGAAAGGTGGAATAGGAGGAGGGCTGGAGGTGAAAGAGTGAGTCGGGGTCGTGAAGGAGAAAAGGCCAGAGGTTATCGCTCAGCCTCAAAGTGAACAATGATGTGCTACAGTACATGAGATGAAATACACTGGCTCTAACCCAAAGTGTTATCTGCTGGTCTCTGCAGAGCGGCAGAGGCACATACCATCTGTGAACGTGATATCGTATGACACATCTCATGTGCACATCTTTGGCGGCCTCTTCACTTTCTTTTCTTCACTCTGTTTTTCTCTTCACATGCACACATGGACGCACAGCCACACTCCTGACAGGTGTTGAAAGGTAAAATATGCAGGAGGAAGGAAGTTTAGAGAGTTCCAGCTGTATGATCTGGACAGTTACCCCCAAAGTGCAGCAGCAAGGCTGTTTCACACTAAACCTGCATGTGCAACATGCAGCGTCTCAGAAACATGGGCCCCAATATCTTTGCAGACTTTATAGAGCAAGCTTCCTTTTTAATGCATCTGTTCAAGATGTAATCCAGGTAATCCTTTATACACACACACACACACACACACACACACACACACACACACACACACACACACACACACACATATATATACATACATATATTCAAAATAATCTGATGATCTAAAATTATAGTGTATTTCAGAATGTTTTTTGTGTTGTGTTTTTGTTTTAGAGTCATATTTTTTTTTTTTGGAAATATAATAATTGGGTCCCGAGCAGTGCACAGGACCCTATTAAAACCATTCGGATTGTTTTAATTTCTTTCACTGTACTGTGAACTGTCACTAAAAATTAGACAAATGTCTGGAAATAAGACATTACATAATCATAATTTTCATTATAGATAAATGTATTAAAGAAATAGCAAAATGTTTCACTTGCAACAGTTTATGAGGATAAATGTCACTTCATGGTTTGAATTTACATTTTATACAGTGTGTCGACAATTGTGGAACTCAAGCATGAAACACAAACGTGTGTGTTAGGAAATTTATGTTAAGTTATGTTTTTGATTAACATTTAATAATGTTTCCCTTCCTCACATTCACACACGTACAAGACCACAAGCTCAGCTGGTACAGTTTATCCTCTTCCAGTTTGATGGTAGAAACCACGATCTCACCTTGTCCACGTGTTGAAGTTTGCCGTCGATGCAATAAATACATTTGGGTAAACATGTATCTAAAGGACTCCTGAAGCAGACAATAAGCAATAAGTCAATTCAGAACACAGCTTTTTTTATTTTGCCGTGCGATGATGTGACACCCTGATACCCATTCAGCAGTCTGCATCATCATTAATATATTTTTTTATTGCCAATAAACCAGAAAGAACAGGACATACATTTGTGTGTGAATCTGAAGGAATGCAAAGTTCCAACAAGTTTTGTTGTTGTTTTGATCAATGCACTGAACAATGACCCAAAATGCAAACTGGGCCTGTTGTGTTTCTTCCTTTAATCCACATCATCTTTCTTCCTCTCTCCGCCTCTACTCGTGAAATCTGGGATCAGATGCACATGTGGGCTGTTCATGGGTGGTAGCGTGCAGCAATCCAAACGTTCACTGGTTTTGGCTGGAGGATGTGCGGCAGAAAGAAGACATTTCCCCTTTTGTCTGAACTTTCCTCTGAATCTCACAGCTGTTTCATTGTAAGAATTTGAGTCTACTTCCTCGGCTAAAGTATCATGTACACCAGAAATGTGGCTCAGTGCTCGCTGTCGGAACTTTGGGTTCATTTTTCTTTTTCTAAGCACGAAGCATGAAGACTTTCCACATATTTAGACAGCAGATACTTGTAACTGTACTAGGGATGTGTTTTCAGGTGTGTGTACTTTACCTGAGTATTACAATTGTTTCTAACTATTTTAGCATATGTTTAACTCAGATTTAAGTGGACTCATGCAAATATCCTTGGATTTTCATACTAAAGATATTGTGCTCAACAGTTGTTGTCGCTCTTTCCATTTTTCCTGATATCAAAAACAAAGTTTAAGACTAACATCTGGGATATTGGAATTTTCTATAAAGAGGATACATTTTGGATTAAGCTACTACAGTGAACAGCCAGATGACCTGCACACCTCCGATCATGAATTTTAATTGTCAATTGATCCCAAAACTGGGAGTCTGATATAAATTTCTTATTTAGCAAGAGATTGTCCCATGGGATTTTAGTTTATAGGACATTAACTTTAGGTAACTCGACTGTAGTACAGTGTGTCCATGTTATTCTCAGAATCGACTTCTTTCCATCTGCGTTTGACTGGTTTTACCTGACACCAGGTCCTGGATGTGTGGCACAAACAATTGAATCGAAAAACTGAATTTGAATGGAGAGAAGTGAAACTGAAAATTAGAATGAGAACGAATTAGGGAGTATTAGTATTAGTATTAGTTTCCATTTTATTGTGATGCACATTAAAACTAAAAGATTACATTTTAAATTCGACCATTGAGATTCAGATTTAAAGAGTTCAAAATTACTTTCTACTGGGATGAGATTTATCCCATGGTACACCAGATCTTTTGGCATATAAGTCCTAAGAAAAAGAGAAGAGAACAAGCAGAAGTAAAGTCATTCCACAGTTGTACTGTTTGCTCTGTTTATTAGAGGTATATTGTCAAACATTTTACAAGCTGCTGCTTAAATGTTTCCATTCAGGGAGAAAAATGCAACACTGAAAACAATTACTAAGCTCAGCAGAGAACACTTTTAAAGTCCCTATTTGAAAGGCACTAAAGTCCCAGTTTTAACACCAGTCTTTCTTTATTTTTTTTAATTTCAATTTTATTTTTTTATTCTTGACACATGCAGACACAACTAGCAAACACATCTGCTGTTACACACTTCAGTAGCTACGATACATAGAGCTTTCAATTGACTGGTTAGTTGAGCTTTTAACGGTAACATCACCAACGTCTGCTATCATGTGTTGGACAACAAATGTCTGCAATGATAAGGTGGGTAAGTAACACACACAGTTAATTCAATACACAAAACATGTGCCTGAATGTGAAGCGACCATAACGTACTCCATGTGTGCCGGCAGGCTTTGATTTGCTGTTTGTTCTGTTAAGTGCAGGCATCTTAAATATCTTCAAGATTAAATACACCATATTGCTGATATTTAAATACATAATGTGTCTTTTAAGTTAGAGTTGCCATTCAGTGGAATTACGCATAATCACAAGACAACCATCACTTGGAATTTCTTCACAGCTGGAAAAAAAAAAATCATAAAAAAAACCAACAACAAAACGTCTTGTCTTTAAATAATAGTGATAATAGTACATTCAAAAATGAGCATAATAGTTCCTCAGCATTATTGTTGTGGTTTTTAAATAGCTTGTGATGTATGGATGCTTGTGAGGAACAGTCATAGAAACACATAAATCTCACTTGTTGGATGAAACACTAAAGGAACAACACTGTCACACAAAGTCTAAATGTCATGCTGGTGCCGTCGTCATATTGCTAATGCTGTCAGTCATCGCTGAAACCCTCCAAGAACACGCAGACCAACGTAAACCCTGCAGCAGAACTTAAAATCTACATCCGTGACTGACTTATCTGAACGTTCGCCACGTGGCTTTATCACAATTAGATGAGCATTTGATGTTAAAGCAGCTGATGTTAAAGCGCCGGTTTCTCAAGACAAAACAAGCTGCCTGTCAGTTAGTGATGTACAGCTGCATCAGAGCGAAATGGAGAAAAAGTGAAACCAAATCCTGGCAGTATACCTATGTCAACCATATTTCTGCTCCATCTGCTTCTCTTTCTGGATTATTAAGAAATCTTTTATCCTCTTGTAAGTCTGTTTTTCTCACTCTTTTCCCCTCTTTCCTATGTCTAACCTCATTTCTTGCCAATGATAATCATGATTTGGCTGCTATAGCCATTCCCTCATCTCTTCCCTCTTGCTGCTACATGTTTCTCAGTCTGTTTGCAGTTTGCTGGCTGCCTTTGCATGCTTCTGGTTATTTATTTATTTATTTTTTTGGTTTTATTCTCATGCTGTTGCTCCATCTATCTGTGAATGTCCGTCTTCACACTACCGGCACCCGCAGCCCTCCACCACCATGTCCTGATAGTTCTTCAGTACCACTCGGTCTTGAGGGTCCAGGTAGAGCAGGGCGATGGGGCTGAGGGAGGTGGGCACGCAGCAGGCCCGTGGCACCGCTCCATTCACAGAGTTCACTAGAGTTTGCACCATGGCGTGGCTCGAGGAGTTCATGTGGTCGGCCAGAGGAAAACGACACTCTCCCAGGCAGAAGAAGGCGTCGTAGCCACTCGGTGCAATGATCCACTTGTGCCAACCCACATCATTAAAATCTACATACAGGGGATGACGACGGCACCTGTTACGAGAAAGGCGTTTCAGTTTTGCGGCACGACCGCCGTTTCTTTTCACCCTTCCACGATCGCTCCAGCTGACTCCGCCTTTATTATCCCCCAATCCCGGCATAGCGTCTCTCATTTTGTTGTCCCTCCCCCACGATTGGTCTCTGCCGCGGCTCTTGTTGCTCTTCCTTGACTTCAGTTTTGTCCCTTTTCTTTCTTTCATCCTCTGGGAATTGCCAGTACTTTTTCTGCCATGTTTAACTAACGGCTCGCTGTGGCCATCATGACTGTAAGTCACCAAGAGGGGCCTCTCCTGGGCCCAGCTGTGATCGTCCTGTCCCACAGACCTACACACCCTCAGGTGCCCCTCTTTTTGTTTCGGCACCTTGTCCTCATCTGCAGCGGAGGAGCTGCTTATGTCAGGAAGTGAGGTGGTGTTGTTTTCAGGTCTAATCTCCAGAAAGAAGCTCAAGCTGCCTGTCCCAGCATGGGCCTTGTGGAGGAGCTCTGCTGTTAGGCTAAATGCCTCCCAAAAGCCACTTGGCTTTTGCCTGTGGAGGTCAGTGGTGAGTAACCTGGTCTCCAGCAGAGCGGGTTCAGAGTTTTTGTGGTGCTCAGAGACGTACAAATTCAGTCTGTGGGGCCCGGAGCCCAGAAAAGCTCTGCCACTGTGAAGCAGTCGAAGCTCGGCAGAGAGCACCTTCTCATCTTGAGGGATGGAGGAGATATTGAAGGAGATGTGCACTCTGGTACGATCCTCTGCGATGGGACTGTCTTCAAAGGGTTCTGAGAGGAAGAGATAAACAAGAGGACAGCAGTTTAGTTTGGGTTTGTTTTGGATGCATGTCATTTTATTTTCCCCCCGCTCTGAAAAATGTCAAAAGCAGGGAAATTATAAGACAACAACAAGACACATTCTCGTGTCTTGTTGTGAAAGAGACACATTCACATTACTCTCAATTGTGTGGCACCAATTCACCGACTGTGCTTGACTTTAGACTGTAGGACAGAGTCAAACCAGCAATATTCTCCTGTGATAACGACCGCATCACTGTGAGAACATAAAAGAGTCCTCTCAAATTTGTCTGTTTGAAGTCGAAAAGTTTCTCTGAGCTGAACGTGTGACTTCTAGTATCTTGTGTCTTAGGTTATTTAGCATCTTTGTCAAATGTAATGGGAAACGGGTGTTTCTGTATTGCAAATGCATTCAGAATGGATTTTTAAGATATATATTGAAGACTTATAATGACTTTATGAATGAAATGTATGTTTACTGTCTCTCAAAGGATATTTAGATGTAAATTGAACCAATATAAAATATGAAACTTGCTATTAAATCCCCCAACGGTTTTTGTCAAACAGACCTGACAAGAAAAGGTCACAGTTGTCGATAGAAGCTGCATGTTTTTTGCGGGACTACACATAAATAACAATCTGGAAACAACTGTGAGGTACCATGAGTAAATGTTTGTCTGTTGTCTGCAAACAGGACTGGTCAGCCATGCTGAGAAACACATAACAGAGTCTTCAGAGTCCAGAATCCAGGACAGTGTGAGAGATATACATCTAAACATGCTCTTGCACATCTTCTGAAAAGGAGTACAGAAACTCTTCTTGTTTACATTTTCTAAAAGTGATTCACAGCACGAATCTGTTATTGCCTAACAAGAATGTTGATTCTCAGAATATATTGTACATCAGTGTACTGAGTTGCACTTTCACACTCACACTACCCATTTCACTTAGACTACTGGCATATAATTAAAAAACTAAAGCAGATTATCTATCTATCTATCTATCTATCTATCTATCTATCTATCTATCTATCTATCTATCTATCTATCTATCTATCTATCTATCTATCTATCTATCTATCTATCTATCTATCTATCTATCTATCTATTCATCCATCCATCCATCCATCCATCCATCCATCCATCCTTTAAGAACATAATAAATGTATATAACAATCATTCTTTTGGGATACTTAACTTCTATCTTGTAGGAGTGAACTAATTGTGTAACTTTTTGACAAATTGTTAAATCGATAGATGACCGTTTAGAGTACAGATATAGATATTATTTGATATAGATATATCTCAAAAACAACTTCTCACAAGCAACATCAACTCAAACTGCCTGAAAATGGTGCATTTGAATTGCAGTTGGAAGATCTTACCGCTGTGGTGAAAGCTGCGTACAGTGTTGGCCTGCTGTATGTGTTGGCTGGGGAAACTAAACAAAGGGTCCTCCACCAGATGGTACTGCTGCTGGTGGAAGCGGTAAAGATCCAGGAGGTACCGGGGCACCTGCACCCCTGGCCGCGGCTCGGGCTGGGACTGCAGGCCCAGCCGGTTCAGGAGGAGCGTCTGTATGGTCTGAGCCAGGCCTGGATCCAGGAGCGATGGGAGAGGGGACAAGGACGAGGGAGTGGGGGGCACCCTGCCATGGTCGATCTCGCTGGTGTCTCCGCTCTGGCGACCAGACGAGGCTTGAGGTAGCAGCAGGACCATGAGGAGCAGGAGGTTAGCAAGGAACATGGTGGACCTGGAAGGAGGTGAGAAGAGATGATGAGATGAAGAAAAGAATCATGATGGTGCCAAGAGTAAAATGTGGAGGACCACAAACGGACAAGTTGAGAATAAGACTGCCACTGAGGGTCGTCTTCAATATTTAGACTACAATGTGAAAGTAAACACTTTGTTCATTGTTCAGTCATTTTATTATTTTCTTTATCTTGCCTCTGTTGACAAAGCAATTAATTTCTCTTTGTGAAGACAGCCCATGTTCTATTATCAGCATTAATATTAGGTTGGACATGTCCTCTTGGTCTCATGGCGTGTAGTGGTTTGCAATCTTGAGCAAGAATGTTGTTGTTTTCACTCTGGCTCTTTCTGTGTAGAATTTACATGTTGATGTAAGACTGCTTGATGGCCCTAAATTGCCTGTTTGTATCTGAGTGTGTGTTTGAGTGTGTTTTTAGTTTCGTTGAGTTAGTTTTTCCAATCCATTAACAGGTGGCAACCTCCCACAATGATAAAAAGAGATTTCAACTATTAGAAATTGAGGGTGTCATGTAAGGTGGCCAATCAGATAATGGATTAGAAGCTCTGTCCCTGGAAAGGAGTGAAACTGATGAAGGACGATGTGATTGACAGAAAAGAAGACAAAAAACTGTGATGTCTTGCTCAACACTTTTCTCGCGTTGATTCTTTCATGTATTCCTGGACAGTTTGTGTTTTTACAAAGACAACATGAATCATATGACATAATGACAAAATATGAAGTATTGGTTTAAAAATCTGCTAAAGACATAGCCCTGACAAGATGTTTCTAGACTCTGTATATCACTGCTCATGTCTTCTCCTTCCTGGACACACTAGTTTCTCATTAGGCTCCTGCCTTCATGTGGCATATGTTCAACAAATTTACTATCCACATATCCATATGAAGTTGTTTGCTTGTTACCGGTGGCTGCAGAAATGGCGCTACTTTGTTTTTCTTTGTTAATTTATGGCAAACTTTTTACCCCCAAGGCCCATATATCTCACAGGACAATGAAGCAGAAGTAATGCATCACTATCTACCCGTAATTTCATCAAGCTGTGTGTCTCTGTGTGTGAAAAAGGTGTTATCACTGTGTAAGAACACCACCTGGCATTAATCAAAGCCTGTGGACACACAGTGACATGTAATGGAGTTGGAGATGCCTAACGTGATGACAGATTGGCATATTTGTTTCTTCTCTCTCTGTTTTTAAAATCACTTGAGAATGAATTCATAAAATTGTTTCATATAACACAGTCACGTTGCTATGGAATGAGGAAGGATGGCACATGTTTTTAAGAGCATTTTTCAGACATTTCTTTACTCAGATAGCAATACCATGTGGTAATCATTTTACCCTGAGGGGTTTCTTAATTTTATCTCCTTGTTCTAAGAAGACACCAGGTTTACATCGTGGCAAATATTGCTCATTGACTTTGGACTTCTGCAGGCAGAGGCAGGCAGGTAATTACTCCTCGGAGAATAACATGAACATACTGTACTTTTTTATTGGAATGTAGACAAAGCAAAATACAGCTTGTATTGCTTTTTAGGGATTGACCTATTATTGGAAGAAAATGGAAGTCTTATCTTTATGAAGAAGAAAAGATGTGAATGTCGTAAAAAATTAGTTTGATGGGTTTTTTGTTGACATGCAGTATGATGCACTACTTCAAAATGTATCATGTTCACACAAACAATCTTTCACACAATCGCACAGATATAGTGATGGCTATCATGCAAGGTGCTAAAATTTTTGCAAGTCTGACTAGAAAAGCACTCGGAGAGCGCAGACCTCCGCCAAATGGCGTTTTCAATGTTAAAATCTCCCAACTTCAAAGTGCCGCCATATCGTTAATCTGGATCGGATCCAGATTAAATTTGGCACAATTCAGGACAATGATCCTCCAAATATACATGTCAAATTTCAAGAGAATCGAAACAAAATTCAATGAGTTATGATGTTTAGAAAGTGGTAAATGGGGTTTCCAATGTTAACTTCCAGAATGTTTCCTGACCTTATTCTGGTTCTGATCCAGATGAAATGTTGCACCCTACTAGATATGACCATCCTACACATCACTGGATTTTTACAAGTCAATCAGATATGATCTCCAAGAGAGAGGATGTTTTGAAAAGTGGCTCAATGATAAGTAAAGGGGAGAAACAGGATCTTTGATATTAGTTTGTATCCAGATGGTTATCAGGATCACTCTCAACATTTAATGGATCTCAGTTGGTCCAGACACATCTTCTGGATTATTTTAGGAAGATCCCCTCAGGAGGTTTTGATAATCCTGATAACAAACAAACAAACCCTCACAAAAAAACAAGCTCCTTGGCGGAGGTAAAAAGTTAACATCTCAGATATAAATTGTGAGATTTGGCTCAATATCTGAAAAACAGTTACTCGTCCACCCAAACATCTATTTTAAGGAACCTATACAAGGAGTTTTATCCGGTTATTTGAAATAATACAAAACGTATTCGTTATTGACACACACAGAATACTGCCTTAGTAAATCTGCAAAGCCCCGCCCCCCAAAACGGAAACAAGCGAATAGCATTCGGCTGCCACCTGCCCGGACTCGGAACTGCTCCAGATACACAAAATCCTTCAGAATGAAAGCACCAGCACTTTCCCCCTCATCAGGCTGTCTTCCTGTTGCACCACGATAATCACACACTTCACCACAATACCGGCCCATCTGCACCCAATCAATTAGTCTCTCCTGCAGATGACAGGATTTAATAGAAGGCCTTTGCTTTGATTGCCATCATTTAGACGGTAATTTGACCCGGACGCATGGATCATCACACCGGGTTCTCCTCCCGTGCCCGTGAGCCGGTGAAGCCCGACGAGTCTCTTTCCTACGACAAACGCCGCCGCCTTTGTTTTTCACCTCTCCCACTCACTCTCTCTTCTTCCTCTCCCTCTTGGGCCTCACCCCCCCCCCTTCTCTCTCTCTCTCTCTGTCTCCGTCCGCTCCATCGTTTCCCCTCTTTACTCTTTTTCTGTGTCTTTGTGTTGAGTACACAGCCGGCGGCTGACTGGATGTGAGGAGACAGCATCACTAATACCGGCTATAAATACATCCTCGTAGTACAGTACACAGAGCCCGGCCAGCCACTGCATCACACACACACACACACACACACACACACAAACATACTAACACACACACACACAAACATACTAACACACATTGTCGCGTGTGAATGTTGTCATGTCAAGTATCGACTAGGTTTTTTTAAAAGCTGCTGTTTTACGGGATCGCCGAGTTTTTTTTCCGGACCCACAGCGATCGAGCTCAAAGAGGAAGGTTTTTTATAAGCGTCTGGAAACACACATATGTTCAGAGAGAGGGAGTAGTGTGTGTGTGTGTGTGTGTGTGTGTGTGTGTGTGTGTATATGTTTAAGGCTGGATGACTATGCAGAGCAACTGCACATATTCATGCATGAAGGCTCTCACGCCGTCTCCTTCGGCATTCATGCGTGCAGGTGAGTGCACGTG
>OMNM01066001.1:0-12017 GCA_900302745.1 Parablennius parvicornis | reverse complement strand
AATGAATGCTGTACGTGCGTCCACATCCACTATTTTTCATTACAAACCCCTGCGCTGGTGTAAAATCGCTGCACAATGTAAGCAAAATGCACGTTTCAATGAACAAATTGATCCAGTAGAGTGAAGGAACCAGTTCTATGCAAAAGCCTTTTAACTCCTGAACATATTGTGAACTCAAGTTTAAAAAAAAAAAAGAAAGAAAAAAAAAAAAAAAACTCTTTCTAGCTGGTCAAACTATTTGATGATTGTCTCGTTATTTCTATTCCTTTTCAATTCAAGACATTCGTGGTGTTTATTGAAATTGTCGGTTCGCAGTAATGACAGGGAAGCCGATGGGTCGGGGTGTTGTTTTGTTACGCTACAGGAACTTTCTGTACCGCTGCCTCTCAGGAGGTGGAGAGGGCAGGGGCTCCAGATAATACTACATTTAAAAACGTTGTGCAGCCACTCTTCAGCAATCAATTGGCATTTTTTTTTTCTATGCTTTGGACTTTCTCCCCATCCCTTGATTGCTTTTTTTTTAAGGGTGTTTGTGTTCAGAGAACATATAAACATGGTTATTATAGGACTGTTCACATTATGCTTTAACACAGTGTCAGCCACTGGAGCAGTTTGTAATTAATTTATTTGTGAAATTTTAGTTGTTACCGTCTGGATCATCATGTTTTCCTCCATTGATAAACTTCAGCATCTCTTTCTTCATGAGAAGCGGCAATCACGGCGCATGAACGTCAACTCCAATTGCAAAGTCAATAAGCTGTGTTAATGAGCAAACACAGCGGTCTGTTACTCAGTGTCCTCCAATCACATGTGATCGCCATACACAGGCTGCTTCATACAACCGCCCATCGTGTTACTGCACGCCACGACTTCAGATCGCGTGTCCTGTCTAGATGTCACATTCGTTTCCCACGCATCCTGCATACGGGATCGTGTGCACTGGCCTGCACTGGCAGACTCTTTATATCCATGTGCAAATTCGGGGCATTTTAATTACATTGTAGAAATGAGATTTTTTTTTTTTTTTTTTTTTTCTTTTCATGGTTTCTCTGGGGTCTTTCAAAACTTAATCTAAGCCCAGTAGAGTACAGCCATTAAAACTTAATGTGCTAACTGCCTCTGTGATTGGTGCTGATGCATTCAAGCACAGCACATTGGCCCCAACTACAAGTTAAGTAATGTCTCTAATGTATATTTACAAGGCTTAATGGTGAAACATCTGTTGCACTTCTGCCGTGTCGCCGCCGCCCGCTGTCCGTGACTTTCACACATTTGTGTTCATACACAGCGGACGTTACATAATGTGTAACAAGCAACACACTCCTCTTCATCGCGTCGCCTCAGTTAAACCACATCACCCTGACAATGTTAGTATAAGTCAACATAGATGAATTATACATCCCAAGATGGGATGTGGATTTTAATCCTCTGATAAAAGGATATTGGTGGTGAACCAGTCAGAGATAATCTAAACTGTGTAATCTTTTCCAGTAGTTTAGTTATGCAATCATGTTTTTCTTTGTAAATCCGTGAATAAATCAAAAGAAGAAAAATTGCAATGGCGTGTTTGTTTTGTTTTGGTATTTTTTATTAACTTTATTGGAAGCAACAAGCAAAACAATTGCAAAAACAAATGAAAAATGTCAAAAAAGGATAAAAATGTTTCCAATTGCTCTTTTTTCATCTCTCCCACAGCAAAATCAAAACAGACGGTTTAAAAAAATGGTTAAAAAGGGTTCAGTCATCACAATCGGGCAGAAATGTCAAATATTTAATATGATTTAACTAAGATGTCAAGATCTTTTCAATTGAGTTCAGGGAGTCATTGAGGGGAAAAGCTCAGCTTTTCAAGTCTGATGAACAGTAACGGCAGAAGGGGGAGTTTTAAGATATGCTTGAGCACGTATTTAATTTGGTAATTTTGGGTGAGACATTTTATCATCCAACTCAGTTCACCGGTCCATCAGAGAGCAAACACACCCTGTTTATAGGACTACTTTATGAGGAGTGTCACTTAATCAAACACCTGCTATTGCATATAAACACACAGCTTCAGGACCTTATATAATCATGATCACACATTTCTTTCTAAGCGTCTGCAACTTTTGTAACTCTTACATTTGTGGTTTTCCACTAAAGCTTGATTAATTTGTCCAGGTTATAGCTACAATAAATTATCTTCTGAAAATGTTTTAATTAAAAGTTCTCAGATTTACTCTTTGTTGAATATTTTTTTCCATTAACTTTTCATCAGAATTATTAAAAAGTACAAATCATGCCGAGAAAAGGCATCCCATTGATCCCTGATTGTTCCCACCGCTCGCATTGACTGTTCCAGACGGTCAGCTCATAATCTGGAGCTGTCACACAGTCAAACTTTAAAATTGAATGATCAATGAGTGAAGCCATCAAAGCGTCAGCTAAATATAAGATCAGGTGTGAAAGTATCTCCAGCCCGTTCAACAGTCTACAAGAATCGATGATTCAAACAAGCTGCAGGCCTTTCAATGCGTGTTTATCTGTCATGTCCATGTGAGGCATCAACGAGCGCTGACAGGTGGCTGTTATATCAAC
Organism: Parablennius parvicornis; assembly: GCA_900302745.1. NCBI lineage: Eukaryota > Metazoa > Chordata > Actinopteri > Blenniiformes > Blenniidae > Parablennius > Parablennius parvicornis. Next base: position 9,443 of record OMNM01066001.1, on the reverse strand, counting down.
AAAAGGTTGTTTTTTTTTGCCTGTGTGCGTACAGTGTTGTAGGTCACTCAATCATCTACTACATGTCGGCTTAAAGGCCCATCTTCCTCGCAGCCCCCGGTTGAAACCAGCTGTCGAAATGTGATGTCACGCACCGACGCCGCGGTGTTGAATCTGCATGCACTCAAGTTCCTTTCCCAAAGGGATTCTCTCATCCTCTTTAGCCCCTTCAAGCCAGGCTCTGGGCTGAGGATGGCAATCTGTATGAAGGGCAAGAAACTAACTTTGGGCATTAACCTTTTTTTTTTTTTTTTTTTTTTTTTTTGCCCTCTTGCCTTGAGCAAAAAAAAAATAGAAAAGAAAAAGATCAGTTTCCATGGATACTAATGGACACCTCATACCAATAGAAAACTGGCTTTCTCACATTTCCATTCACCTCATATTTGCTTTAAATAAGACCAACATATACGACATGTACAATTTGTTTTTTTTTTCTAAATAGTATTTCTGTCTCATTTAAAGGAATAACTTATGAAAGACAAGTGTGTCTTATTATGATTATCAGTGGGTAAACTAGCAGTCATGTTACTTTTTGTGTCAATTTTTTAAATATTAAATAAATATACAAACATATATATATATATGGATGGTTTAAACTCAGTGAAAATGGAACAAGTCTCTTATCCTGTTTGAGGCACTAAAAGCTAAATTGAATTGGCACGACTGAATGGTTAATATAACTGAATAATAATTGTTGATTGAATGAGTTGAATTGATTGCAATACTTCGAAAGCATTTAGACCAATACTAACACTGAAGATTTACTCACCCATGCTAAATAAATTGCATACCCAAATAAACAAACACTAAAAAAAAAAAAAAGGCTTGATTTAACAAACATATTGCATCTCCCTCAGCTCTTTCTGCCCTGTTAATCTGTTTCGCAGGATAATTGATGGCTGCTGGTGACCTGTGGCTGCATTCCCATGCGTTCCACTCGAAGAGCGAGTTATCAAGGTTATGAAATACAAACACAACAAAAAAAAAAAAAAAAAAGTCATAATTATGGCCTCCATAACACAGTATGATCTGATGTTTGGAAATATTCAGTTTATTTGCCATACATCTAAAACTTTTACTGATTTCCACCTTAGTCATATTTGTTAGAGCTGCATTCATATCTAAGCTGATCTCAGCTCTTCCTCAGACGGCACCTTCATAGATGTTGATTTCACGACTTAACTCAGTTTTGAGATTGTAACAATGATCTTTCATGAAAACAGACACATCCTCTGTTTGGTCAACATCTTGTCATGATATCATAATCATATGACAACATGACAACATACATGACAACATACTTACACATACAACAACATAGTTGCCTGAAGGATAATTCTGCTGTTTATCAATCAACTTTTATATCCAAAAAGAGAAAAGTTTCCCTCTTCATAGTAAAAAAAAAAAAAAAAAAAAAAAAAAAAGAAATATTAGTAAATCAAACTGATGAATGACTCCAGTGGTTGTGGTCTTCGTATTGAGAGAAGCTGACCGGGTTCACCTCAGTGTGTTTTCAGGCTGTAGCTGTCACTCTGGTGAGCGTGCACGACTTTCTGTGGCTGCGCTCAAAGTCTGTAATTGTTCAACTTTTTCAACTTGCCCCGGTGGCTCGCTGTGTGGCCATAGCAACTACAGCAAGGGAGAAAATACAGAGACATATTTTAATTGTATCTGCGCTCCATGGCGTATACGCTGAGCAGCGGGGAAGAAGAGAGGGACGTAATCGGTGTTTGAGCAACATCTACTTCAAAGTCTGACCACCCTGGCTCCCCAAATAGTTATATCACAACCGAGTAAAAAAAAAAAATTTAAAAATAAAAATCTCTATACAAATTCTCATGCAGGATTTTAGGTGGACTTGTTTTTTACGGTTGGATGTCGTATGATGGTGCAGATGTTACAATTCGTACATCAGTGCAAAAAGGTTATAACTTATGTGCAGTCTGCATGTTCTACCTGTGCTCACGTTGAGTTATCTCTGCAACCAAAGACTTGCCTGTTTGCTAGTTTATTATCCGATGGCCTGTTTTCTGTATTTGGGGGAATATTTTCCTCTCTTGCCCCATTTACATGACAACGTTTCAAGTGAAAACACATCTTGATTTAGTAGTTTTATAATTGAGAGTCTCCCGTGATAGCAACGCACGGCACCAACTCGGGCAAGTTAAATTGTTTTCACCATTTCTGCCGTTTCCATGTAAATAGACAACCTTTTCAAAACATTGCCGTGTAATCGCGAAACATTTCAAAAATGAAAATGCGAAAAAAAACAAAAAAAACCCGATGCATTTTTACTTGAGAAGTTGTCCTATAAACAAGGCCTGTGTTGTCTTGACGCTCCACTCTCCCGGATTCTTACCTGATTATTTCCCCCAGTTGTTCCCACCTGGGCCTCGTTAACTTCCTATTTTTTGCGCATAAGTCTCAGGCCAAACGGGTATTAAAAAAAAAAAAAAAAAACTGTGACGTTTCTCTGCATTTGGGCATTTACACGTAAACGATGCTAAGACTCACCACAAACGATGACTCCTGAAAACTCCTGGCAGAGTGGAGATCTGGAAGAACAAAAAAAGAGGGATAGGCAAATGTTTACCTCACAATTGTGGGTTTTTTTTTTTTTTCCAGGATTCATGCTTCTCGTTACACTGCCCCCTACAGGTCTGGCTGCTCATAGCTCTGAACCAAGTGTTTGTGTAAAAATCTGGATACATGTAAATGAGGTCTGAGTCTGGTCTTGTTTGTCTGTTTAGTTCATGTGAAGTTTTTGCCAAGTAGATATCTCACGATCCATCTTTTGACCTGTTATACAGCTGATTTTAGTTGCTTCCGGGATTTTTTTTTTTTTTTTTTGTGTGTGTGTTTTTGACCTGGTCTTTATTTAGGTGCTCTGCCCATCACCCTGACACTTCAGTCCCTCACAAGCAATAGTCTTGTTAAGCTGCTATACAAGATGAATGGGTTTCATTGGTGATTTTCCATTGCATTACATCACAGGGAAAGATTATCACCCACCCGATCCTTTAATCAGTATTATTAACTGTGGATTTGTCTGTCTGAAGTCTCTTTTTGGCTTTTTTAGTTTGTAACCCACCCCCAGCCTGCCACCAGTGGAGCGAGACAGTGTTTTTATCTATGACAAATCCTTCACACCAGTGAGCAAAACAGAGGTGAGTTGGATGAAACAAGCGCGTAGGAACTGGGTTTAAGCTACAGCGCAAAACGTGTGCTTGTTCAGTGAAACAGGAACAGGAATAGTCTCATTATTTTCTCTCCCTGAACACCTGTTGGCAGCACGAATGGCGCGTGCAAAACAAAAAAGTTTCATATTCATGTGTTGTGCATGCTTGAAGGATTGCGGCATATGCAGATATTATCATTTGTGTGCCAGAAACACAGTGGAATTGGTAATTCGCTCATTAGAAAACGGGTGTCAGAAATCTCATTAGTTTTGACCATTTTATAATTAGACAGGGGGTTTATTATTAATCAGGCCATTAAGCATGGGAAGGCTTGTCCTGTGACCCTCTCCTCTCTCCAGCCCACTGCTTCTGTTCACATGTGCGTGATTGACATTGCCACGGGTGTGACTGTATGAGAATGAGATCTCAAGAGCTCGACCTTTGAATAAGCAGAATACTAAAAAGATGCAATGAAGGCGTGGAAATCCAACTTCCTATACAGTGACAAGGGCCGGGGGTTTTAGCCACAGACACAACAGGATGTTAACTTTGTTAGAGCAAACGAGCTGTCATCTCTGACACTATAATTCAACCAGGAAGCAAGGTTCAAACGCAGCATTGCCTTCTCACCACTCTGGGTCTTTAACTCCATTTCAGCTCTTTTCCCAGAAGCCCACACTGTTATCCAGTCACACTGCATTATGAATTAATCCTTCTCAGCTGTCTGACCTAGAATCTTCCTCCCGCAGTGCCAGTGAGCACACAGCTCTCTGACCTCCACCATTTGTTTTATCGGTGGCCGTTATTAGCGGAAATTGACCTTCAGAGCGTAAGGCTACACAAAACCCAGGATCATTTTTATAAACGTCCATCAAGTGAAATGGAGCTACATTTCTCAGTAGAGCTCTAAATGAATCTTTATTTTGTGTCCTCCAGCATTGTTCACTCCGTCAGTCAGTCAGTGGGGCAGGTTTTACTTCAGTGTCTCACAAAATACAGAAAACCTCACTTTTCTTTACTCCTGCTTATGTCAGTGTTTAAGCTTTAAGCTTCAGCCGCTCCATCGGGACCTGATTTTAAGAAAAATCTTCAGTCTATTTGCTTCACACCAAGAAGTCTCGGCCGTTTTCGTTAGTCATCGTCGCAGCTAATTCAATTCCTGCAATGTTACAACTGTCAAGAATCTCACTACTTTCTCCAGGTCCAAATCAGTGTGGGCAACACTTTCATCAAACCGCTGCACAGGGCTTACTTACAACCAGTTATGTTTATTGACTTTTTCAGCTCCTCTGGCCTCCCTTGCTTGCAGATTTGCTCTCAGTCATGCAACGAGACCAGTCGAGGTGTTTTTCAATCAGAGAGTTCAGATTTTTTTTTTTTTTTTTTGCAGCCCAACACCCCAACATGAATCTCAAAAGAAGAAGTAAATCAATATAGATAAATTTGAATTGGAAAAAAAGTAGCAGCAACAAATATGGATTCATCTGCATGTTTTCATAGACCACATTTAAAAACAAGGAACATTTAGAAACAAGGAAACTTGATGTATTATATCTAATAAGCTTTTAGTTATTTAGCATTTTTGTTTAGTTTAACTGTAAAAAATCCGTAAAAAATCCCGGAACCAGACCACAAAGTTCAACAAAAGAATCAAGACATCCATCATACAGATCGTTCTATGGGCAGTGATCAGAGTTGAATGTGTGGCTGCAGGCAACTGGAGAAAAAAAAAAAAAAGGAAATCCTGAAGGATTAACAGTATGTTCCAGCAATGAGTGTAACATTGTTATCATGTTGGACTGAAGGCAATACATTCATCCATCTTCTGTATAATGCTTTATGGGAGTTAAGAAGAAGACAAAAGGCTGCAGCCATAGAGACAGGGAGCAGAAGGCAGGCTACAACTTGTGTGGTGGCACCAAAACACACACACACACACACACACACACACACACACAAGCGATTCCCTTGCATACGTGTCTCAACTTTGTGGGGAGAAGGAACCGGGCTCTTCTCAGAAAAGCATGCTAAAGGACATTAAGACACGACTGTGGATCTGCTGATGCATATTAGTTTACCTCCAAATGTAAAGATGCTAAAGTGATGATTATTGAGATGTGTGCTGTGAGATCGCTCACCTGGACACATCTGCATAGCCATGAGGCGCTGGAGTTTCACATTACCTCTTCATGAGCTAGAAAGCCTCCCTATTCAGTAACCTCAGCTCCTTCAGAGAGCGCTGCAGACCAGTGCAGCCGCCCCACTGTCCCTGTTGCTGCTGGGAAAGTAGCATCAAGGTTAAGGAGTCCAAGTGGCAGAATAAACAGGTGAGAAAATGGACTCTGTGTAAAGTCATGGTCAGTCTGGAGGCGCATTTGTGTTGACACTGTTCGCTTCTTACATCACCTTGCATCTTATTTGTATGTCACTTGCGTTACATATATAAATGTCATCTGTGTTTTATGCTTTTTTTTTTTTTTTCTGTGAACTTCTTCATTTTTTTTAAATTGTGTTTTTATCCATCACCCAATTTTCTGTCTCTGATTTGGAATAAATAAACATTTTCAGTGTTCATCTTTCTGTAAATTACATTGTACCCCACTGCCAGAAGATATAAAATGGAAAAAGAAATGAGTCATACAGGGGGATAACACCGCATAGTAATTTTATTTATTCAGCTTTAAAGAGAAACACAGCCTGTTTTTTTCAAATGGATTCCAGCTCCTTTGGGATGTTTTGCAATGAAAAAATAGGGGAACTACGTGCATCGTCTATCTTTCAGGGATAATCAGGAAATACAGTTTGCATTTATTTCCGTTTGTTTCCATTGCCCTGCATTGAGAGCTTTTTTTTTCCAATTCAAGCTTTGTTTATGAGATGACAATTATGTGAAAACTTTGACGAACAGGATTCAACAAGTTAATGCAGCAATTTCCCTGCGTACGTAACATTTTATAAAATCACCTGCATCTAAAAATGTAATTCTCATCGTTTCATCCAAGGGTTCTTTTTAAAAAATGATGTTTTTGTTTGTTTTTTTTCTTGATCGGTTTGGAGTCTGTGGAAGTGAATCCATGTTGTTGTTTTGCAGAGTTTTTCAAGTGTTCTGTTTTTTTTTTTTGTTTGTGTGAGGTTTCCAACATATATGAAATGGCATCAAATTGCCGGTGTTCAAGTAGCATGATGGTGCTGCATGATGGCTGGACAGCAAGTGGTGATGAACTAAGTGCTTTCGCTATCAGTTTGTGTCATACGCTGGTGTGACTGCTTTCCCATACATATAAATGTAAATGAACCAACTGTTCTGGGCTCCTCTGCTTATTTCCATCACACAATAGCTCCATCCATTCCGGCGGAGTTGACATTCCCATTCATATTTGTACAATTAGAATTTCAAACACCTACAAAAAGGGAAATGTTGCAACCGACTTTACGTTTGAGGTGTTGAAAGGAGAAAAGAGAGCAGCAGACTTCCATCAGGCCTCTGTGAAAGGGTTGCGTCGTCCTCTGTGGGGTCAGCTCAGCGACACCACCTCTGAGTGTTGCACTCCACGAGACCCTACTAAAGTCATACGTGTCTAATCACCTGTGCCAGAAATGCTTAAGTTGTTGCATTATTTCAAAGACTGGCTCAGGACGGTTTAAATACTGCATCAGAAATACGAGCACAACTGGAAACAACATGGCATGTCATAATATTCTGGGAAAAAAAAAAAAAAAAACATGCGAAAGGGCAAATAGACATAGAGGTACTGCTGTAGGTCAACTCAGGGCATTAAGGGCATTGGCCTTTATTTATTGTATTTACGCTAGATTAAATAAAAGAATGTATCAATTACTAAGTGCACTGATCCACATTCCGGTTAAAAATATGGGAGTAAAGGACTCCAAGCTGTGAGTAAAATGCCAATAAACTGAAGAAAAAAAAATACACGTGCTCCTGAGAATGAATTGCTTTAACAAGGAAAGTCGAGGTTACAGTAAGGTCTTAGTTCCGTCTTCGTTGGTGTTACACTTGGTTTCATTTATGTCTTGAATTTAACAATTGAAAACTGAAAGTCAGTTGCTGACAATAACCACCTTTCCTTTTCGTCCATTCACTTTGCATTGCAGGAGTTTTTGCTACCAAGCAAGAGCAATCAGAGATTTCTGACGTCCGCCAGGATTTGGTGAAAATCTGTCATGAAGTTTTGACGTAATCCATAAAAGCCTATAAAAACAAATCCTGATCCAGAATCCGGATCTGGATCACCCCCAAAATTTAATGGGACCTTCCATTGCCAGCTATCTATCTGTGGTGAAAATGTCAACAACATTTGTGCAGTAGTTTTGACATAATCTTGCTAACAGACATACAAACAGATAAATATATGCTACGATGATTTTGTTTCGTCCTTGGCGGACGTAAAAACTCATTTATTGCTGTTGGTTTCAAATTTACTTTGAAATGTTTACCAAGAGCACCGAGGAATGTGTAGCTACAGGAGATCATTACAGAATACCACCTTTTCAGGGATTTATTTATACACTTAAGAGCTTATTGAAAGCCTGAAATTAAGTACACCTAAATTAGATGAAGAGCCATCAATGGTTAAGCCTCCTCATCACTTGATTGAAGAAACATAATCTTGAGTAGCGTTTTCGTGGACTATCCCCCTCCTACACATGCGTGCACACAATGGACCACACACACACACACACACACACACACACACACACACACACGCACACGCACCCGCACCCGCACACACACGAACACACGCACACGCACGAGGTATCTCGAGCTGTCTGATGAGGATTAGTGATTGAAAGGCCGAGGCGTGGGAACCACTTCCTCTCCCAGTGTTTTCATGTTAAAATCGGGTCTCCTGAGGGAAATGACATCAGTACAGTTCAAAGAATGATCGCTACAGAAACAAAGAAGGTGTGCAGCTCGGGGATTTGCTCCTGCGGGCACAGGGTGCACCGACTGGCAACACAAAGCGTCTCAGACAGCCACGTAGGTTTGTCCTAATCCTCATCAAAGTTATGCCACACCTGAGTGGGCTGTTAAAGTCAATATAAAGTAGCTGCTTAGGTTTGTTTTCCTCTTTGCACTTTAAATTGGATTCTCTGTCCACACACACCCAAAAGTTTTCTCAGTATATTGTAATGAGAAAACTTTGAAATGTTAAACAAGTTACTCATTGCTTCTTTACCTCCCTAAAAGTAAACATAAAGGAGAAAGGAGAAAAAAAAAACACAGTTTCAGAAGCAGTTTTAGATAATCATATAATAATAATAACTTTATTTATATAGCACTTTCATCACTGATGTCTCTGAATCTCTAACCTGTTGTCATATTTAGTAAGACTCTTGTGGCTCTGGTGTGTTCGTCTGACCAGCTTTTAGAAACAAACGGGTGCACAGGAAAGAAACTGTTATTGATCCTCTGGAGAGAAGAGAGGATTTGTTGTTCCACAATTATGCTTCTCATACTGTCTGACTTGTTTTTATAAAGTTAGAAACTTTAAAGTTGTGTTACAAATAAACAGGGTGTGATTTGTTGGAATCATAAATATAGAAAGGAAGATGTAGTATGTAGATAAACTACACATGTAAATAATATCTATATGTTGTATCATATGCAACATGATAAATGTTTCCGGTACGTTGGTTCCTGAAACTGTCAGTCAAAATGTATTAGTTAGAGTAAGTGTGTGTCTGAATGTAAGTTTCAAACTGAATGCATTCTTGAGTTAATGAGAACTTACTTCTATGCTTCAGTTAAATTTTAAAGCACTTTAATGTATTTTGTCCTGAAGGCTGGTTAAGTAGCTTTTATCACTATGGGGGTGGTAAAATGTGATCCCTTTATTCAATAAAAACGATTCAGCAGGAGGAGGGATGCATAAACTAGAGGAGGGAGCCTCTCTTGTTTTCCCTGGAAGAAAAATAAATTGAGAAGGGTTTCTGTCAAAGTCTGGTTTCTGCTCCATTCCTCCACCTTAGAGCATATATGCTGTGACACGACGTGTCACTCAGTCAGTATCAGTAATAGAACGCCTTCTGCTAATTTTCCCCCGGCAATCTCGATTCCTCGGAAAGGTGCCTGCGACGCTCCGACTGTTCTCTGCTGTCTGCCAAATGTTGCCGTCCAACATGGCAAGCACAAGCTGTGATACATCTTCCCACGCAGTGTCAGGAAGTACATGAAACAAAGCTAAATTCTTCACACACCTTTCT
>OMNM01065999.1:5287-33235 GCA_900302745.1 Parablennius parvicornis | reverse complement strand
AGAGGGAATCTCCAAATCTGCCACCATCTGCCTGTCTGTGTGGGTTTATCTGTTGATTACGTTGCTTAGCCTTTTTCACTACCACCCTCTTCCCCCTTCTGTAATGAGCACCGAGGATTTCGCTTTAACCCTGCTTACAGAGTACGTCATTATGACATGAAACTGTGAGGGCTGCAAGTGATGAAAATATTTCTCAAAATGGAAATCAAAAGAAAATGAATTAATGCAAATAGGAGGTGTTTGGAGAACTCAATGATTTGCAATAAGGGATGAGGGGAAATGATGGGTAGCATCAGAGAATTGAAGAGGGGTGAGCAGAAGGATTGCTGGGGGATGAGCGTTATGTAAGCAGAGGACATTGCTGAGAAAAGTGCTGCAAACCATCTGTTTTGAGCTTGTGCCAATAACCTTGCACAAAATGTGCTCTCAACATCACAGCCTGTTTTCTCAGAGTGTTTTTTTCTTGTATTGTATATTCTTGTGTCTTTCTGCAGCCAAACTTTGTAGCACACACCACTTTTGAGAACATGTATTTAATAACATGCACACATCCATCCTGGAAATGCTTAGTTTTAGTTTCATGGTTAATTTTTTTCATTACTTTAGGCCTTTCTTATAAGTCTTGTTTTTGCGTGCTTTTCTGGACAGCTCATCCCATCGAGCACAGACTACTGAAGGCTGACCACACGGCCATTCACCCTCACCTGCTGGACATGAGGATCGGTCAAGGCCGTCACCATCCAGGCTACTTCCCCAAGCTGCAGGCTGACGTGCTCGCACATGCACAAAACACTAACAAGTGAGACTTGCTTTCTGCTCTTTTCTAAAGTAGTTCTCCGACATATTCACATGAATACAGGAGACACTTCATAAACAACATATTTGTGATTCATCAAACAAATCAGTCAGTCAAACTTTATGAAATAACTCTAAAACGAACTTGGCTTTATATTTTAAACTGTTAACAAACCTGTTCTTTCCACTTCAATAGTGCCACAGTATTTGTGATGTTCATTGTATTATATGGAGATAAACATGTCAACATTTGTTTGGATTGTGCATCTAATTTATTTAGATTTGTATGTTGTACTAGATTCAAGAGAATGCATTTTCCCAGGAGGATTGTTTTTCCTTTTAATCTGTGAGAAGAAATTATGTTGTAAAGAAATAAATGTATCATATTTTTCAAGATAAAAATTGTTTGTATTACTGAATTGGTTGCATAATAAGTTAAGAATATAGTTAAATCATTAATCTGATTTATTGGAAGTGATTAGACCTCAATTCTCTTGCAAGATTTAATAAAGAGTAAATATGAACACTGTTTTAATAGTGAATAGTGCCCATATCTGACAGTGCCTTGATTTAATTTCTCAATCTGTTTTGCTTTAATGAGTTCATTTGAATTGACTATTACCACCAATACTTTTATAAGCATTCCTGCTTTGTTGTGTTCCCTTCACAACTACATACATTTTGCACAATACTGTGGTTCACTGAAATTGCTTTTGCAAACCTTATAAAAATATAGCATTTAAGTTGTGAATTTGTTACCTGGTTCTGTGTGAACAGGTGGTCCAGTCGAGTGACAGCATCGCGTAGATCTGAACCCAAGAGATCGTCATTCAATGATCACTCAGGAGTGGACAATGAACACAGACAGGTATGTTTGTGCACTCAAACACACCATATGGACACACATTTGATACCTCAGAGGTGTTGGGATGTTGATTTGACTCCTCATTGTTTTTCCGTTCAACAGAAACACACGTTTCTGAGAAAGACCCTTCGTCAGTCCAAACTACTCGACTCGTCGCCTCAAGCCATCACTCAGACTCACCGGGAGTTTGTGGATGGGCTGCTGAGTGAGTGTCGTCTGAAGGTGAGGAGCTTATTCATTCACAGATTCCTTTTAAAATCGCTTCCCAAAGGTTCAAGTCATTTAACCTTCTGGTGGCATTTCAGACCAAGCGGATGTTGATGGAGAGAATGGGAAAGGAGAGTGTGGAACTGGGCCAGGGGGAAGCCAACATCACCGGCCTGCAGGAAAACACACTCATTCATGGCCTGTGTGATCTACTCGAGAGAACCTGGGGCCACGGTCTGCAGATAAAACAGGTCAGACATCTGATCTAACTCACGCTTTATTGGCTCACATTACCTGACAGCGCAGTGTCTCTATGTAAAGAGGTGATGCACAAAAAAAATGGCCTGGAAACAATTCATAACATGTGCATAAAAACAAAGACGACAAGAGATGGCCAGATATTGACAAATGTGTTTACTCTCAACAGGGGAAATCTGCTCTTTGGTCTCATCTGCTTCACTACCAGGCCGCCCGGGGGAAGACGGAGGCACCAGCTGAGTCTCCAGGTTAGAACACAACCTGGCTGTTTTGCTTCTGTTGTGTGAATCATTAAATTCTCTAATCATCTGTGTGGAATTGTTTACCCTATCAGGATCAAACTGTTCAGACCAGAGAATGCTTGATGATGGTACTTTGGTCCTGAGAGGATCGTTGATACAGGACATGAGGTAATGAGGATGGACGTGCAGTGATAGTAGAGGATTTGAGACATCTGGGTGCTTATTAATCAGATTAATCAACATAGAAAAAAAGACATTTATTTTGCAGACCTTCAATATTTTAAATTAATTGCATGTCATTTGAGCATGTAGTTAGCATTGTTGCTTCATAGTGAGAAGAATATTTCTGTGTGGAGTTGTCCATGTTTGTCTTCTGCATGCATTTATTTATTTATTTATTTTTACCATTGCTCCAGAATTCCTTGCACAAAACATGTTCTTTATAGTAAATATGTCTTGGAAAATGTGTACTATGAGATTGCCTGACTGTCTTTGCTTGGTGTACCCTGCCTTTTGCAGAGAGTTAAAATTAGAAAAAATGAAAGTGGTTTCAGCTCATCTTCATTTACATTTAAATAAATTGGTCGACTGGTTTGATGAATGCACGGATTAGTAGTTGGTTAAATTGGTGTTAGATTGATTGCTTGATGGATGGATATGTTGTGGAGCATTTCTGTCCATTTCATCCAGCCTGTCCATCATCCCTGCAGGTTCATCCAGTCCATGAGCGAGGGTCTGTCTGATGTGAGTCAAGCCCGAGCCTGGATCCACTTGGCCCTGGAGAAGAAAATGCTTTCCCAACACCTGAAAGAGCTGCTCACAAACCAGGAGCTGCTCAGGTCAGGACCCACTGATCATTACGCAGTTGTCTAGCAGACACAGATGCTTTGTGTGTGTGTATATGTGTATTTGCAGTGTGTCTGATATAGTTTTTGTCCTCTTGCGGTCCCTTGACAGGCAACTGTACAAACCTCATGCATTCCTGCTCTGCGAGGAAGAAAGGGAGCAGTTTCTGTTCCACCTGCTCTCTCTCAACACCGTGGACTACCTCTGTTTTACACGAGTCTTCACCTCTATCAGTGAGTAGTGTAAACTTTAACAACAAAGGGTAGAATTCACTGGCAGTTTTGTTGCTTTTAAGGACATAGCTGAAGCAATTAAAGTTTGTTTTGGTTGAGGTTTACACCTCCCAGCTCCACCCAGCTGGCTTATACGCAAAGACCCTCTAGACCACAAACAAGAGACAATAAACTTAATCCTGCTGTAAAAAGTTCTGCAAATATATTCTTGGAAGAGTTGGACAATTAGTAGAACACAAGAAAAGACCTGGATACAAACAACTTTCCTTTGGGCTTCCTGTATCTTTGCAGGTATTCCATATCGTGTTGTAATAATACCCATGAAGAAGCTGAGCATCGCTATGGCAACAGTTAATCCCTGGGTGTGTGTGTCAGGAGAGCTGGGTGATTCAGGAGTTCGACAAATCCCAAAGAATACTCAAGAAATTTATTTCCAGGTTTGTTTTCACTCTTCTTCTGCAATACCATGCACATACAAACCTACATGATATCATATAGAGACGGCACATGCAAATCTCCCCTCGAGTGACCTTGTGCTTTTATACTTCAGTGCAAGAACCTGGGTAGACTGAGCACTCTGCAGCTGGGACAGGAAAACTCAGGCCTGCTGGCCAAGTGTCTGATTGACTGCGTGATGGTGTACAATGAGATCACCGGACACACCTACAAGTAAGTAAGATTCAACCTCTGATGTTTGACCGGTAGTTGGCTAAAACAGGGTGTCAAACTTATTTTAGTCAAAGACCCGCATGTATCTTCATTCTGTCTGGAGGAACTGGATGAGCACGTTGACAACCTTTATAGAGAAATTTATGGTAGAATTCAAGTGTTTTCCTTTGTTTGGAGGTATGTGTACATTTGATTTAAACAAGTTAAAATTTACACACACAAAAAAAGCAAATTACATTTTTGTCATGATGCCGTGTTTAATGATGCCACTTGGCTGCAAAATGCAGTGAATTGTCATAAACCCATAGAGTCATCTATTTGTAGCACTTCACAGCCTTCATGACTGATGAGATTGTGGCTTTGATGCTGATGATAATTCACAAGCAACAAACCAGCGAACTTTCAGTGCTGCATCACTGATCTCTCAGCTCAGGTCTCAGTGTCATACTGTGTCCACTGTAATGAAAACACAAAAATCCCTGGTGCATGAAGAAGCAACTACAGCCACTTTAATTTAGATATTCCAGTCATCATTTTATTTGTCGTTTTAACTCTTTCCAAAGTCACCCTGTGGGCTGTGTGTTTGACACTTCTGCTTGAAACACAAAATCTTGTTAATCAAAATGAGTTGACTACACCATCTGGAATGTGATTATGGGTTACCGGTACATTCTAAGTTTGAGAAAACCTTTTCTTTTACACTTCAGGAACTTTTTTTACCCTCAGATTTATTCTTTAAAAACGTATCCTAAGTTTGAATATTATTTCAGTGCAAACAGAAGCAGTTGAAAGGATATAACACGTCAAGTTAACAGTTATTTCACTTGTTACTGTGAAGAGAAACAAACAGTCCACATTCACTGCAGTAAACCTGCTGATAAGAACAGAAAGCTCTCATCGATGTCTTGTCTGTATAACCTGTTTCAATGTTTCATTAAAAACATTGTGTCCTTCTCCTCAGGTTCCCATGCGGCCGTTGGCTGGGGAAAGGCGTGGGCGACGGCAGCTTGGAAAGAGTCCTCATTGGTCAGCTGGTGTCACCTGGTGCGGAGGAGGATGCTGGAAGGTGGACAGGAACGCCTCCGGAGCTGGCCTCGCCTTCCCAGAGCGTACGGACAGTGCTGGGATCGCTTGCCGGCCGAAGCAGTGCGTTCTGACAAACACCACATTCTTTAGCACAATAGCTGGCCTACTTGTTTGAAAAAGCCCATTTCAAGCACATAGTCTGCCTCTGTATCACCTTTCTCTTTAGCCCCTGTTCTCCTCCACCCGTGTTGATCATTACTCGTACTTGTGTTTCCATTTCTAACCATTGTTCATTTACCTTCTCAGGAATGCTTTCTGTTGAAGTACACGAGGACATGAGGGAGGCGGCGAACAACCTTGTTAAACATTTCCACAAACCTGAACAAGAGGTAGGTGTCTGAAGCCCTGAGTGTATACACTGATTCATTGCTGTGAGTGTTATTTGTTCATTACTCCATCTTCACCAGCACAGGCCTGATTTGTTGCTCATACATTAGGACAGCCTCTCGCCTCTAAACACTATGTATCACAATAGTTTCCCTCTAAAAAGCTTAGAATTAATTGCATTAACATATTCCGTACATGGTCTTTAATGGGATGCTCTCTTTTTCTCATAAACAAAAGTCAAACAATGTGCAAGCACTGGATGGTTTTGAAATAAAAAAATTGCAGTTGCACAGATATGATGTACTAAAGGCTGAGCTTCTTGTTTGTGATTAACTCAGTTGTTATTTGTGCCTTTGCAGAGGGGAAACCTGACAGTGTTGTTATGTGGTGAAGGAGGGCTGGTGCTCTCCTTAGAGAAGTTTCTTCTCCACGGGTTCAAATCCAACCGTCTTTTCCAGAGGAACGTGTTTGTTTGGGACTTTGTAGGTGAGCGCTGACAAGTAATGAATTGATACTTGTTTCATGTCTCCATCTAGTGGTGTCCAGCGTAAATTTTACCTCGAGAGTTGGCTGCGTCAAAGCATGAGTGATTGTTGATGCACTAGTACTTTCTAATCATATTATTATTCTTATAAATAAATCTCTCTTATAGAGAAAGCAGTTGTTTCCATGGAGACCGCTGATCAGATGGGGGACCTGCACGGATCCACCCTGACAAAAAGTCCACCCTGCGACTCACTGTGCCACTACGTCAATGCCATCAACTCCTCGCCCAGAAATATCGGGAAAGAGGGGAAGTTCCAGCTGTTTGTCTGCTTGGGAATCAGGTGACCAGACAAAACATTTAATAAGTCAAGCAAACACCTTAATAAGTGAAAGAAAACGTTAAATGATTCAGAAATATAAAAGATGAGGAGATGTTTACTTTGTGGTGTAAAAGCTACTCTGATTAAGAACTTATTGTATTTTGCACATCACTCTATCAAATCGATGATTCTTGCGGAATGCACAGGTCACCATTCGATCAAGTTATTGCACTTAGAATAGATTAGACTCCAACATTCATTCAACAGATATCCAATAAATCTGGTGTGTATTTATGGTATTTCTTGAACACTGAAAGTCACTGAAATATCATTCACATGAGTAAACTTCATTTAAACTTCTCACTCAAACTAAAGTAATCATCTATGATCAGTGGACGCTGCCAAATGTTGTTAATACATTCAGTGATTTCAAAACAAAGCAACTGACATACCTATTTTTTGTTGTTGTTTTTCTAAGATATTAATTAGAAATATCTTCTTTTGTGTATTCTCTATGAATTCTGTCAGATTTGGGTTTATTTGAAGCCCAACTATTGCAATTGGTTGAAACTTAAAATATATATTTTTTTGCATACAATTAAAATTAATCATCTTCATTCATTATTGAGACATTTGATCTAAGAGTTTGGTATGATAAAGCTTAAATTAAATAGTCCCAGGGGATCATCACCATTAAATCCTTGATTATTGTCTTTTTTTATATTTGCCTTATATTCTTGTCAAAGAAAGTAAACCGGTGAAGTAACGCAATCAATTTAGAAATTATTATTCATCTTTATTTCGTTTCAAGAAATTGTTCCTTACCTTCAAACAATACACTTTTTTTTTTTTAGATTACCATGGTGTGGGACATAATTGACCCCAGCCTTGACATTATGGGTTTCTCTTGGCAGGGACCGGTTTCTCTGCCAGTGGCTCCCCCTGTTGGCTGACTGTCCTCTGACAGCTCGGACGTATGAGGATGGTGCCCTGCTGCGGGATCGTGCTGCTGTACACTCGCTGTCCCGCATCCTGTACACCTTAAATGAGTTCAGCATCACCCTGGAAACAGCCCTGGTTAAAGGGGTTGACCTCTGACCCTGAATCCTACTCTGCAGCCGGAAGCACTTGATGCTGACGGGTGCAAACTCTCATCTTTCCATCTATGAAGGAAAAGTAGGCACATCCAGACTCTTGCAACGTGAGACTTTATCACGAAAACAGCCACTGGAGGAATTGACGACACTGGAAACTCAAGCACCAAACATATTGCCTTGTTCACTGATGTAAATGTCTGATATACTGTATTTGCTTCAGGAAATAGTCCTATGCTTGTTTACACTGTGAAATTCTGTTTTTCCATAGAGGACCAGAGTCATTGATAAACTCATATCCACAGTAGACATCCACCCTGCTCACATCATTTACTGTACCTGACCCTGGGACAACTATAACTGTCTCTAATGCTGTATTGCTTGCACTTGAATTTTAAACAAAGCACTTGCATGGCCAGAATCTGTTTGTTTTGTCTTTGGGTGTTGTGATGTAAGATATCCAGACTCAGGCTTTATTCATCTCGTACTAGTTTTCTTTACCTAATGCATTCAATATCTTATTAGAGATACTATAAAACTGTTATTAATGTATAATGTTAAAGAATATTACATTATTATGCCCTTGTTTAACTGTGTAATGTCTGGCCTGATTCTTTTTGTTTATTTCAGTGTGGGGTCACATCCTACAGCGTTGTGTTCATGAAACCCACAGTTGTTGAAACACTGGAACCAAACTGGTGTCCTAGTTGTGTCAGTTCAAATAGCGTTTGTCATTCTGTCAGAAAGCTTTGTTTCCCCTTTTTCCTCTCATTGTAAATAATTTTCCCTCAGATCTTTGATAGTATTGTCCCATTATTCATCCATCCCATTTGAACTGTTCCAATTTGTTATGATGGTGTAATGGATATGTGGCATATTTTTCTGTATAAAGGCATCTTGTTTGTGTCTGTGTAAAACAATAGATTCCACTATGGGCACCCTTTCTGATGTGAATAACAGTCATGCTGTCGTTTCTAAGCTGTTCTATTGTCTTTGAAAAATCCAGACAATGGATAGAGCACAGGTTCTTAAAAATGCTGAGTATTATGTTGATGTTGCATTTAATTTAACAGCTGAATTATAAAAATACTGTCTCTTGCACTGTCCCGCAAGCACGATGTAACCCACAATGACCAAGCCTCTATTATTGTTTAAATACAAATTAGGGAAAGCAATAATGAACTGTTATTTATGAAGCGTGCTGTCAAAGATTAAAGATAATATTGACATAAGTTTTGTGTATGTTTTTATTTTTTAATACATAATCTGTTAATACAACAGATTCTTGCATAGCAATGTTATTATCAACAGCTGAAATGCTCCCCTCACACTCATTATGGAGCACATGGAAGTAAAAATTATTTACTCTCACAAAATGCAAACAGGGCTGACTAAAAACTTATAAACTCTGGATACTCTTATTGTGGTGAAAGGATTGTGTGACCATTTGGGGAATTGGTCAGCTCTGTGGCAAGACATGATATACACACTATAGAAAAGCATCCAATGGAAATTATGTATAAGATATAGACTCACCAGTGACATGACTTGTAAAACCTAATGTGATCCATTATAACACATCTGCAATCAAATCTGCATTTACAAAGATAATAGTTTAATATTACTTGAGACTGTCACAGAAGTATTAAACAATTTATTATTAAAGTCACTGATTGCATGACACTGCAATGCAACCACACCACCCACTGTGTCCTTAGTAATTAAATAAAATAGTCATTTCAAACAATGCCGGCAAAAATGTAGTTCTGGACATCTGAGTAAAAGACTTTGTAACAAAGCTATTGGCATAGCAAATCAAGTTGCTCCTATGCTCAAACATAAAGAAAAAATTACTTTTGTGAATCATGTGAATTTGATTTTCCTTGAAACCACAGCCCTATAGGTGACTTGTACTTTAACTTGTATTTTAACAATAACTTTGTTTTCAAAACTATCAGACCAGCAAATATAGGAGCATTTGCCTACAAGTGCTTAAAACACACACAATAGTTAGACCTAAACTGATCACCGGGTCTAGAATAAGTGCCACTCAGTTTCAAATCGATTCCCTTTTATTCAAATAGAACCAATAACAATACAGCCATCCAATGGTTACTGGACAGTAAGAACAGGACAGAGATCCACAAACCAAGAAGTTAACATCAGTAAACTCGACCAGTCACTGCTGAATTGATCCAACATGAGGCAACCTCTCTGTTCCACAGTCAGTGATCCTGCAGGAAAGTGGAGAGAGAGTTAATATAAAGGAGAGAGCACACACTGCAAGAGAGAGAGAGAAAGATACATTTTTGAGTAGTGGTAACATATGTATGTATGCAGAATCAGACAGCGCAGGTCTAGAGGTTAGAACAAGTTAATTATATTTAGAGATTTGCGGGTTCAAAATCCCACTGCCAATCAGGGTTCTTGACCAAGGTCCTTGACTTAAGTAGCTCCCAAGGAGCATTACTGCAGCAGCCCAATGCTCCTATGTAGTTAAAGTTAACTGCAAGTTAAATTAACTGTGCATTCAAGGCAGAGGAATTATTTTAATGGGCAATAAATGTTGTCTCTTGTCTAAACCTAAAGCAACTTAAAAAGAAGATGGTCTACGTGACCCGAACAAGGTCAAACTACAAACCTCATCAAACAGGAAAGTTTTAAGATTGATCATAGAAGTGCAGATTGTGTTGGCTTGTTACATAATTGAATCTGTGAGCTGATTCCACCAGAGACAACCCTGAAAGCTTAAAGCTCCCCAGCCCACTACTGTATATCAATACAGTCTCCAGAAAACAGCACTGTGAACATAAAGGTTTTTTTTTAATGGGACAAACAACGATGGATACCTTTATTAGTTAAAACAGGGCTTTTTTTTTTAAATAAATTCCGCTAGTCTCGATCTCACCGGAAGCATATGAGGAGAAACCAAAGTGGGTGCGATGTGATCTCTAATACTAGTTCCCAACAGTTTCCTCAACCTTTAATATCCAACTAATCTGGCCTGATGTCACGCAATTCAAACCAACAAAGCATCTCGGCGCTAGACGCGGAGCCTCCGGAGAGCCGCAGGCCTCCAGACGGGCCATCTGGCGTGCTGTAGTAAAACCGCAGGCCCCGCCCCTTTGCTTACATTCTCCAATGTGCCATAGCAACCGGGGCCGAGCCCCCTGTTCCCGCGCAATGTTCCCATCCTTATAAGGCCAGTCGGCGGCGCACGCACGCCTACGTCATACGTCGTTTATGTAAATGGTTTGATTGAAGAAAAAGAAAAAAGCCTTCTGCTCAGCTCTGAAATGGAGGTGTGGATACGACGCATGCGCACTGCGTCCACAACTCTCCGGTCCCGTCCACAGGCGCAGACATCAACAAGAGAGCGGGTTTACTGATGCGGGCTGATTTTCATAATAGTCCCCAACGCTACGACACGCTGCCTGCTATTTTACTGTGTATCAGACACACGCAACTCGCAACAAGGTAAGGAGTGCGGTCGGTTTGTGAATGTTTTGTTGCGTCTTTGGGCGGCTTTTTAAGTCTTTTCTCTGCTTTTATGATGTGTAATGCAAAACAAGCTTCGAGTTGTCTCAGAACAATTGCTCTATTTGGGGCCTGCTGCGAGACCGGCCGGCCGGTGGGTAGTTCGGTGTGCGGGTCACCTTAACAGCAACGAAAGTAATAAGATAAAGTGCAAAGAAATTGCGGTAAAAGACGCTGGGATATGTTTAAATTATGTCCCGACCAGTCTTCACATGCAAACATGAAGAGCAGGGGGCGGCTGCTGTTGTTGTCGCTCGGCTACGTGCGTTATGCTGCTGGAAGAAATCACAGATTTTTGTCGCAGAAATATAATTTATTGTTCGCATCATGTGTAGGGAGGGAAAAGCCGCACACACACATTGCAATAGTGTGCACACCGCGGCCGTGGTGCGCCTGTAGTCCCCGCTCCACATTTCTACGTGCAAAAGAAGCCAAGTTGAATGTCTCACGCCCACCCGGAGCAGGGATGAGTCTCAGCACGCGGACGCTGCTGTCAACAAAAACAGCTCGCGCAAACACACAAAGTGTGGACTAACACCACACGAGGCTAAACCTGAGTCAAACCAAGCCGTCTGGCTCAATAAAGTGGTCTAAAAACCGACTTTGAGGCCGCAGCGGCTTTGAACTTCGCGCACATGTTAGTTGGACGCGTACTGTTGCAGTGACGCGGCTCCGGAATAACAAAGAGTAAAAGATCAAATTACACGATTTTCCCGCAGCAGCCGCCTTTTAAAACTCAACCTGGGACGATTTGCTTTTGAAATACGTGTGATTTAGTTTAATTTCGCTACTCAGGAGTTGAACATGTGGGAAAGTCTGGGGCATCGTCGTGCCGAAGACGGCCGTCATAAAATGGGTGCGCATGAAGCAGGTCGTGTGGCGTGCCATGCTTCCTCGCGGAGTGGGCGGTGAAACCAGCGACTTGCACTTTGGACTCGATAGAAAACAACCACATTTCTTCGTGTCTTCGCAAAGTTTTTAACGCCGAGTCGCTTTTAAGCACAAGTGCACGAGCTTTCGGGGGTAATTTGTCAGTTTTACTTCTTTTTTTTCTTTTCGCGGAGAATCGCATCACACCCCCTTCCAGCTCCTCCACATTGCCTCCGCCTTTGAAGTGTGTTGCCATGTTGAGTTGCGTCACGTACTGTATTCTGCTGCAGAGATCGTCTGCAGCCTACAGATGAGACACACCAACGAGGAAAACTGTTTGGTTTATCCTATAAAACCACACTTACATAAACTATTTCACAAACACAGGAGCCACCAAGTTTTGTTTGACTGTTTAGATGTTATCTATTCATTTTAGCCATATAGGTTAGGTTTCCTAATGCTTATTACTACTGACTTGTTTTAGACTCTTGTTTTAGACACTTTTTAATTTTCACTCACGCACACTTCTATGAGAAAATGTAATTTATGCGTAGACGATACTTCTTATAATTATGTGTATTTATTTATATCAGTGTAGCATGACATATATTTAGATCCTGATTTCTACCAATCAAACGGTGTTGCAATGACTTAATTTGAACACCTGCAGATGAAGGTTACACGTGGGATTATTGTATTTACAAATAGAAATTCAGTGAGTGAATTCATATTGAAATGAAAACCACTATCTCCACTATCCCCCGGGTGTTTGGGTGGTCGATGGTCCCACCGTCAGAGTGAGGGGTCTGTTGTTTCTCCAGCTCTGTGTCTGCTCTCTCTGGCACCGCACTGTCAGAAGACCCCGAGGACTGATGGCAAGGGGAAAAAAAAAAAAAAAAACCCAGTCTGGGGGGCGCGGCTCGCAGTTTTGCCGCAGTTCAGGGCCACATGTGCTGTGTGGAGATTATTTTTTTGCCTAGCAACATAAATCACAAGTGCTCTGCATAATCGGCACGCTCGTTGCATTTCGACTCATTTCCTCCCGACGCGTTTTTTTTAATATTGTATTATAATTTGGCAGCACTTCCTCGCAGTTATTAGTTTGTATGATTCATAATGCACACATCCCCCTCACTCGCACAGTATTTCGGGTTTTCCTAAAGCGAAGCGTGAATCCTGTGCGCGCAGCATGGTGACATTATCTGTCTGACACGCTGTCTGACTGTTGACCTACTTCCCCCCCATGTGGGTCAAAGCCGAGAGATGCTCCTACAAAATCTCTCTGCGTGACTGTTGTTCATGGCAAAGCACCTCACTTTTTCCAATCCATGGGCTTTAAAACTGTATTTTCACAGTTAAACATGACTGATGTGAGGCAGGGCTGCAGGGAGGCGCTGCAGTTGCAACACACGATGCACACGGATGAGAGCCACAGCACAAAATTGAAATCCCCTTTTCCTCCTGCACGCAGATGTTTGGCTTTCACAAGCCGAAAATGTACAGGAGTTTGGACGGCTGCTGTATCTGCCGTGCCAAGTCGTCAAGCTCTCGTTTCACGGACAGCAAGCGCTACGAGAAAGACTTCAGGAGCTGTTTTGGGTAAGAGACACACCTGAGCACGTGGAAGCTGCAGAGGGAAGGAGTAGAGAGAGTGTGCACAGCTCCTTTCTTCCCCGTCAGTCAAGCTGCTCTTGTTTTTTGTTTTTTTTCAGATTGAGTGAAACTCGGTCTGGAGAAATCTGCAATGCTTGTGTGCTTCTGGTGAAACGATGGAAGAAGCTTCCAGTGGGCACCAAGAAAAACTGGAACCATGTGAGTGTGAATGGCAGTTCATTTTCACTGTTTTCACATATACATATCAGGGTGGAGAACGCTGCTGTCATTTCTGACCATTTTTCAACAACCACGCAGGTTGTTGATGCCAGAGGAGGTCCCAGTCTCAAGATAACCTCCAGACCCAAGAAGATCAAGTCGATCTCCAAGAAAGTGAGGCCCAGTCAGATCAGCAGGCTGCAGAAAGAACTCAAACGAAACAGTGAGACCTTTTATTTGTCATTCAGTGACACTCTTGACTGCACAATCTAATAAAGAAACTGATAAGTTGTCATTAAAAGACATATGGTAACTCTTGATGATTTGTTGTGGCTTCAGATTCAGACGCTCACAGCACCACCTCCAGTGCCTCCCCGGCTCAGTCCCCCAGCTACAGCAACCTGTCCGACGAGGGCTCGGACTCCGAGCTCAGCCCAGGATCCAGCCGCTCCCCCGTCTTCTCTTTTCTCGATTTGACTTACTGGAAAAGGTAAATCTGACGCTTTCTCACAACTTTGACTCCAGGTTAAGCAAATTGTGTGGCTGCTAACTGCATTTTTATAAATGTATTTAAAACAGAGTTTAGGGAGCTTCTGATTCAGAAAACCTTCAATAACTAAATTAAAGCTGAATACATTTGAAGGTGTAGTAGAATAACACAATTTGCCTCGTGAATTCTCACTTTTGCCACTAGTTTTTCTTGAAACAGATTTAGTTTTACCAGATTGAATACAAATCAAGAACTTGTGGTCTTTCCATATACTGGTGGCCATTGATCTCTATTTCAGTATCATCCTGAAAACTTTTAAAATAGCAAAAATACATTTACAGCAAAGTGAGTAAATAATTGAATTACACAGATTTGAGAGTTAACATTTTTCATACGAACGCTGCAAACTGCATAAAACATGAATGTTTTGGTCGGATTTGGTGCTCCTAGATGGAAACAATGTGCTCTGTCTCGTTCAGGCAAAAGGTGTGCTGTGGGATCATCTACAAGGGGCGCTTCGGGGAAGTGCTCATCGACCCGCATTTGTTCAAACCATGCTGCCGCAACAAGCAGCGACAGCAGCAACAGCAGCAGCAGCAGCAGCAGCAAGAGGAGGATGAAGAGGAGGACGAGGAGGAGGAAGACGAGGAGGAAGAGGTGGAAGTGGAGATGGGCCGGGTGGGTGTGGAGGAGAAGTCCCAGACAGAGGAGCAAGTGAAGGAGATGCCTGCGTGCGAGGAAAACGTTGAGCCTGCTCAGCTATGCGTTGCCGTGACAACGCCTCCAACCAGGAGTGAGGCGGCGGCGGTGGAGGAAGGGTGGTAAAGCCGAAACCTCCCCCCTCCTCCTCGCACACATTTGTGAAGAAATCTCGGGGTGCAGTTTTTCCTTTTTCTTTTTCTTTTTTTTTTCTTTCTGTGGCGAGCACTCACAGGAAGAAGTTGCCTGGGATTGCTTTCAATCATAAAGCAGCTGTAAATCCTTCGGTCTTCTCTGCGATACTGTTGGAGGATTGATTATTATGTTTAAATTGTAACTTATGAATGGTTGTATTTTCCAATTTGTCTCTCTCGCTTTTTCTTTTTTTTTTTTGTATTTGATATTCTCACCATGGCGATGATAGACCGTCGTCTGTGGTGTTATTGATCTACTTTAGATAAAATGCTGGAGCTCTAGTTTGCTGGTACATATAACTGACTTCATTCCAAAACACCACAGATCCACTCATTTACAGAAAGAC
Organism: Parablennius parvicornis; assembly: GCA_900302745.1. NCBI lineage: Eukaryota > Metazoa > Chordata > Actinopteri > Blenniiformes > Blenniidae > Parablennius > Parablennius parvicornis. The sequence goes on along the minus strand of OMNM01065999.1, from coordinate 17,858 downwards.
GGTGCTACTTGAAGCTCATCACTCCACATTTGAAACGCACAGACGCACCCAATCTCAGCGAGGACATTTTCTAAGCATATATGTTCATATGACTTAATACGACGCTAGTTTTACAGTCTTCGTGCAGAGTAGATATCTCTTTTGTGAAATGGTGGATGCGTCGTTTTGGAATGAACGACACACTTGACGGAGCACAGACCTGTACAGTAACCCTCGTGTTTTTTCTGTCTGCTCACAATGACGTCCCCTCTTATCAAACGGTTTGTGTTTGTAGACCAGATTAGTGTTTCTGTGTGCTAATACGTATGTGGGTCCCATTTGAATAAGGCCTATTCACAGCTTCAACAGCAAATACACCAGCCTTAATTATGTGTTACAGACAGTGCTAGTGTTAATTTCTGGATTGGTATTATGGAACGAAAAAGGGACAGTAGCTCTATTTATTGTGGCCTCAGCAACACGTAGTGCATTTTTGCATGAATGGCAAACACACTCATCCAAAAGACCTGACGATCTGATGCATGAGTCTTCTAAAAATTGCATGGCCTTATAGAAATTGTAAATCTTCCTTTTATTTTTTGGATCCATTTCTCTGAAGTTTTAACTTATTTTTGTATGTAAAAAAAAAAGAATAGAAAATGGAAAAAGAGAAGTGTCTTTGCATAACAATACCATGACAATATGACAGCAAAATACAAAATCGGTCTTATCGTCATTCAGCAATATCAATATCAGTATCAGCTATTTCCTTCATTCCCGGGTTAGTATGTGGTGAAAGACTTTATACAAGCTGAAATTCTATGCCATTGCCTCTTATATACCACAAATGTGTTGTGATATATAGCCTAATATTACTTTATTTATCAAATGAAAGCCAAAGCACATTGAAATTCACCCAATGTCCAATCAATGCAGGTTTTCTATGGACACGTGTGTTTGTCCGAGGTCATTTGTATGTATGTTTATGGTATTCTAAGAAAAACACTAATGAAAATTTCATACCTGTGATGTTGTAGTTGGGAGCAGAGGATGAGTTTTGTACATAAGGGTGGGACGAGCTTATATGACTCTTATACAGGTTTCATTATTTATTTATTTCATATTTATTTGTATCACTGCATCCCTGCTTAGAAGTGTCATACTATGAATTCTTTTTATCTTTAGCTGAAACTTAGAACGGTTTTATTAATTAAAAAAAACAACAACAAAAAAACGAATGTAATTCTCACGCCGGCTTTTGGTTACCTTTGCGTTGAATTACTAGTTGTCAATATTTGTGAAATGATGTTAAGTATTTATTTACTCATCAGCTGAGTTGCGTGCAACCTAACTTATTCTGTACCATCTCTTTGGATCTGTACCACGTAGACTGAAACGACTGATAGATTGCAACAAGCTGTATTTCTCCCTTTGTAGCTTAAAAATGCAGAATAGTAGGATCATAATAGGATGCATTATTCTAGCCTTGCATGTATTGTTGCTATGCATTTACGTAGCTTACGAGTTAGACAAAGCGGTTTTGTATTTTTTTATACACCATGTACTTTTTTTACATGTCCCTTAATAAAAGTAATTTTGTGAGTTTTCTGGAAGTCTGACATTATCGAATTTATTTGGTGTAACCTGGATGAAGTGAATATGAGAAGGTACACTATCAATCCAGTGTCTCAGAAATAAAATATTACAGTATGATATAATGCATTATATCACTCCATAGGACAAAGATGGTAAGCATCTCAAATACAACTGGCATGCTGTTTTGTGACATAAGTCTCAGTTTCTAATGACATATAGACTCCTCAATCAGCCTGAAACTGCAGTTTCAGAAAGGTTTATTAGGAATAATTGATTATAGTAGGTAAGGTGTCTCAAATGTTCTGAACATCAACTACTTCCTTAATAATGGAAAATAGTGGGGATAGAAATTGTAACAGTTAGGTTGTGTAGAATTTATGTTTTAGGCTTTCTTTTAAACTATTTTTTCCAACTAGATTATCTTAAAAACTGGCACATAAAGGACAACTTGGATTATATGTAATAGGAATAAATTATCCATTTAATTGCTCTTTTTTATTATCACACTAAATCATTACAACATTTGAATTTTCATATTTTCCTTCATGCAGCAATGGGAATTTGAACTCCAGTCACACTCAAGTTCAAGACAAAATCCATCAAGAGACAACAAGTCCATCCGTCTCCTCTACTGATTCATCCAGCTGAGGGCTGGAGCTGATCCTAGATGACTGTGGGTGTCACACGGTCCATCACATGGCGAGCATGGAGGAACAAGCACACACACATTTTGGGTCACCAATTGACCTCGATCGCATGTTTTGGGACTGAACATGTAAACTCTGCACAAAAAAGCCTGGTCCAGACTCCAACCAGACTCATTGTTCTTGCAAATAGTCAAGAATGACATGTATTTAGAATACATATTAAGCTAAAGTTGAAACATCTACCAAACCTCCACAAAGCAATTTAAAATGTAAATCACACATTTTAAGCTACACTTTAAAATGGGAGTTTTAGGTGTTGCTCACCTATAGAAGAAACAGGCAAAAGCAACTTCAGCTAAAAGGAAAAAAAAAAACAACATTTATGGGAAATGTTGCAACTAAGCTTTTTTGATTACCTTAAAGTAAGGCATGCACATGAAGACATTTAAGTGGTCACTGCTAGTAAAAGTTAAGCATTAAGCAAATTGTTTACTTTTGCAACTGAAATAAACAACATTTGATGCAATTCTTTATTTATCACTGTCTTAACTACATAGTCCTTATTTATTGTAAATGTATTTTAAGGGGTCTCCACTGATAATACCTAACATTTTACAATTTTAACGAGTCGATTTTGGAATTGATTTGTAGTCCAGCAAAGTGTGTAGCAACAGTATATACATTTTTAGATGAAATATATTTCCTATGGCGCTTACAAAGTGTAAAATCGCCGCAACACTTACATAACACTCTGGTTTGTAGGTGATGTATTTGCGCAGAGCGGCCACTAGAGGCGACATAGAGTCTGCACTCTGGTTGTTCAACCTTTGAACGACACAGAGAAGAAGAAAACCGGCCGTGGTTGTCATGTGACAGAAGCGGAAATGCTTTGTTTTTGTTTTCTGTTTTCTGTCCACATCTTTGTGAGAGAAGGTTTGTAGGTGCAGCTTTCCTTTACGGTCATCATGGCGGAGCCCACAGCGTCCGGCGTCTTCTGCAGCAGGATGCTGAGCATGGTGAACTCTGAGGACGTGAACGCCATCATTCAGGCTCAGAGACACATGTGAGTGCAAAACACAGCTTCAGGCAGATGCACTGGACTTAATTAGTTTTTGATTATTCCCATGACTTCACATTTTCTAAGCAGGGTTCAAACCTTCACGCTTTGCGTTGGAGTAGAACTATAGACATTTTTTATTGGAGGATCTCTTTCCTTGATTGAGGATTGTTTCACACTAGATTGTTGGGACATTAAAACAAACTATTCTTTTGTACATTTTTGATGTATTTCATGTTCGTTGGTGTATGTCCTATTTTAGATCTCAATATTTTTTTATGATTTTAAATGATAGTTATCGTAGTATTTGTGTAGATTTTGTATATGTGGACAGAGAGTGGCAGGGTATGATGTTTATAATCAGACAACAAAACGAAATATGTTTTTTTCGTAGTATAACAGATTGCTGTTATTCCTCCTAATTATTTTGCCAACAGGCTGGACCGCTTTGAGAAAACCAATGAAATGTTGATTAACTTCAATGGGCTGTCAAATGTGCGACTGCAGCAGATGAACGAGCACTTTCTGCTCCACACCCGGACTCTTGTGGAGATGAAGAAAGATCTGGATAGCATTTTCAGACGGATCAGGTATCGCACTACTTCTTCAGTTCTAATAGACCATGGTGTACACACTGATCTTCTGATCAGTGGTCTCCTTTACTTTTTTAGGACACTAAAAGGGAAGATAGCAAAGCAGTACCCAGACGCTTTCAGTAGTAAGTTCACATTTTCTTTTCATTCTTCAAGTGTAAATAAAAGTTAAGTTTAACAAATCAGTTTATATTCTGAACAATGCCTCTATTTTCTTATATGTAGACATCCACGAGTCTCCAATCTTAGAGGACGATGATGATGAATTTGACCCAGTACCCCCAAGTGTTGCCACGACAACCACAACAGCCACGTCAGAGCAAAGCACAGAGTCCTGCGACACAAGTCCAGATGTGATCTCGCCCACGGTGAGCAGATGCTCTGAAGACCTGTCCCAGGAGCCACCTGATACGCCCACCTCTGACATCCCAGAGGTGGGAGTCCTTCGGGATGAGGGTCCAGACTCAGTACCTGCAGAATAAATTGGACTGTTGAAAGTGAGCGTGACCGTTACGACTATTATAGCAGGAGGTCATGTGGTGTATTTGAGTCTGTGTTGACCTCATTTCCAGTCATATATCTGTTTATTGAAGATCACAACTTTGATATTCCAGATCGATCTGAATTGTCATTGACTCTGGAATTTTATTGGCATGCTCAATTGTCCTATTTGTGCACAGACCAATATGGAGCAGAAAATACTTGAAGTTGTATAATAATATTTTCCTGTAGATATGCCTAATGTATTGACAATAAAAATGATCAAAAGCCTTCAATAAGCATCTTCTTTTGTCTAAAGACTAATTCCTGTTGAAATTGGAAATGTGTTTTATTATCCCATTATGAATGTGCCATGCCAAAAAAACTGCATGCAAGCATACCTTACTACTCTAAAATGTGCAAAGGTATGAATGTAATGTGAGTGTGCCGTTGTCTGTCTCTCTCTATGTTTTCTTGGTGACATACAAGGGATATGATGTTCATGGTGTACCCTGTCTTCATTTATAGTTGTAGAAATCGCCTCCAGTGCCACCTAGAAAAAGATAAGATGGATGGATGAAAGAGGCATCTTCCAGGATATCTTGCCCTATAAAGATAACGAACCCATTCATGTTTCAAAGTTCAACATTATTTAAATTTTTTTTAATTAATTCTGCCAATTAACCTTTGAAAGGAAATCACACCTGATGACATAATGGTGTTTTATATTAATATATGAAATAATATTTGGATATTTTAAAATGAAATTATACTAATGGGTCTTACCTTTAAAATTCGATTTCAAAGTGTGACACAGTAAAAGGGCTGTCATCTACATTTTATTTTTTTTTAATCTTTTGGGTTTTTGATGAGTTTTCCTCATTACCCACTGCCTGTAGCTCTCTCTGGACTGTAGCTTTGAAGTTACAGTCTAAAGAATTTCCAGGAAACTCTTGCCATTCTCATCTCTCTCTCTCTTATCACCACAATATGTCTTAAAATGAACTTTCAAGGGGAATCTCGAGACACACATTATCAATGAATGTGATTATATCTTAATTATATATGTACCTGGGCATAAACATGCATGTAACACATTTTTATATCTTAATATCTTTCTGTCAAAATGTATATCAACATAACCTGACAATCTATTTGTCCTTGGGACATACACCTCTGTACATATACGGACATTCCTGCTTGGGATATTATGCCAGTAATCAAAATAAGTTTTATAAAGTGTTATTGTCTATTTCAGAATAACTGAAGAATATGTAATAACTTACCTGATCTTCAAGCCTTGCGCCATTTGCAACCTTTCTGTTTTATAAACTGGTAAAAAGAAACGATAACAGATTAAGTTAACCAAATTATTTGATGTTGAGTCAGACCAAGATATTTAATACATTTTAATTAACAGTCTAAATCTTTATTGTATCCCTAGAATGTGTATCTCCAGATGCACGGAGCTTTTTGAGGATTAGTTAAAAAAATAGACACGTAGGTAACATATCTGATATGTCAATTTAGATTTTTTTAAAATATATTTCTGAATAAATTAAAGTTAAATAAACTCATGACGTGTAGGAAGAGCCAGTCACCGCTAGAGAGCGCTAATACCAAATTAGAGCTTTTTTTTCTCCAAACGATGGGGTCAAACGGAACCGCATCATTACAAAACATATGGACGCTGCTACCTGGCTAACCGGAGGAGATTTGTTGTTGTGTTGGTGTCAACAAAATCATTTAGGCTGCATTTAAAAAGGAAAATCTAGTTCCACAATAACATCCAGACCGATTCTCCGTAGTTGTGCTTTAGCCGGGTGCAAGCTAACAAGCTCACAGTCGCGTGAATGTGAGCTCCTGAGACGTTCCAACGTCAGCACAACGCGACGTCACGCGCACAACAGTCTCTGCAGCTCGCTGTCAGAACAGAAGACGTTAGTGCTGTGGATGAGGGAGACCCTCTGGGCTCTTACCCCTCCGCCGCGGGTCCCAACATGAGGAGGCTGACCAGGAAGAAGGCTCTGACTCTGGTCAAAGAGTTGGACGCTTTCCCGAAAGTCCCCGAGAGCTACGTGGAGTCGTCAGCCAGCGGAGGGACAGGTAGACTCACCGCCGCCGCACAGCCCCACTCACCGGTAGCTCCACTCAGCCTCACTAACCGTGACCGTGTCCATCCCCACCCCCCAGTCTCTCTCATAGCCTTCTCCCTCATGGCTGCCCTCGCCTTCCTGGAGTTCTTTGTGTACAGAAATACGTGGATGCGGTACGAATACGAGGTGGACAAAGACTTCAGCAGGTGAAAACTTTAATGTATTGTTATTGTGTTTAAACTCTCCGGAGACTAACTGCAGCTGTTCTTTTACAGTAAACTGAAGTTAAATGTGGACATTACAGTCGCCATGAGGTGTCAATGTAAGTTCACCCATGTAGTTTTAGTCTGCCCGTTTTATAAACAGCTTCTGAAGTGTTTTCTTTGTGATTTGAATACAGATATCGGGGCAGATGTCTTGGATCTTGCAGAGACTATGGTCGCTTCTGATGGCTTAAAATATGAAGCAGTGAGTCTGATCTTTTCTATTTCACTCAGCAATCTGGGGCTTAAAAGTAAATAGAAAAAAAATTAATCTCGTTTCACAGTGCTAAAGCTTCTTTATCCTCATCTGATATTTATTTTTACATTTCAGGTCAACTTTGATCTCTCTCCACAGCAAAGACTATGGCACATGTAAGATTGTCGAACCTGTCAATTATGTTTTCTCTCTGTTTTTCATGTTTAAGATCAGTTGTTCCTATTTATTTATCTTCCTGTCAGGACTCTGCAGCACATCCAGGACCGCCTCAGAGTGGAGCACTCCCTTCAGGACGTGCTTTTCAAAGCTGCACTCAAAGGGTCTCCTCCTGCCCAGACTCCAAGGTACCTCCACGCTAAAGCTGCTCTGGTATGTGACAGCGCTGATTAAGGTGGAAGTTTAAATGTTTTGTTGTTGTTGTTGTTGTTTTTTTTTTTGTTGTTCCTCCCTGTAGTGAGGACAGCTCCTCATCTCCCACTGCTTGTAGGATCCATGGTCACCTGTATGTCAACAAGGTGGCAGGAAACTTCCACATTACTGTTGGCAAGTACGTATGCTTCATTTCACAACAATTCATTAGTCATGCACAAGTAACAACTTTCCAATCATTTTCATGCATTTTAATGGACTCTGAAATTCTAGATCAAACTTTGGTTTGAAAATAACCAACACTGAATGAAACTTGGGCATTAATAGTAGTATATTATGTTGTAAAGTCTTTATTTGAAGAAAAAAATATCAAGCTTGAGTCACAGTTTCACACTAATGGAGCCAAAATATGGAAGTGAGAACCATCTTGTGCAGTAGTGACCAGAGAGTGAAGCTGTGCTATTAAAGTACTGTCCTTGGCACAGACTCATGTGCAGATCACAAGCTGCTGCCGCTGCTCGCTCAACATTGACTTCACCAGTTCAATCGAGACATGCTAGTTTTCCAGCGAGCTACATAGCAGCCATTTTTATTTAAAATTCATCGTACTACAGTGCCGCCAATGTGCAGTCTTGTTTCTTTTCAATCTGTCGGTAGATACAGATACATTGTATGATCTCGTTTTATTTGTGTTTATTTTTTGCAGGTCAATCCCACACCCCAGAGGCCACGCTCATCTAGCTGCACTTGTTAGCCATGATTGTAAGTTCACTATTTTTTTTTTAACATGCATCAAATATCAGCGTGGTACTCAGTAGTGTACGAGCTGTGGCAATTAATGTCATTTTATGTCATAAATAATGGAATATGTGTGATTTGAGTGTGTTGCGCTTATAAAATAGTTGAATATTGAATATTCTTAACTTTTAATATAGAAAAATCTTGAAATACACTTGAAAAACACTCTGTGGCTGTTTAATTTATGTTTAATTGAGTGTCTTTAAGTTTAAACTGATTTTCCTTCTGCCTATTATACTGCTTGAATGATATTACTGCTCGGTCTACAACACATTTATTCTATAGACCACAGTCCATCCTCGACTCTGTTTACTGTCGACTGTTAAACACCTTTTTATTGTTGTTGCAGCGTATAACTTCTCTCATCGAATTGACCACCTCTCTTTTGGAGAAGCCATCCCAGGAATCATCAGCACGTTGGACGGCACAGAGAAGATCTCCACCGAGTGTACACCTGCATACTCAAATCTTCATTTCTAAACATGAAGAAAACTCTGTTGTTCTTTTTTTTCTTTTCATTGACGGGTTTTTTGAATTGTTCTCTTCAGCTAATCACATGTATCAGTACTTCATCACCATCGTGCCCACCAAACTCAACACCTACAAGGTGTCGGCAGATACACATCAGTACTCGGTCACTGAAAGGGTGAGTTAGTTTTAGTTTTTTTTTTTTTGTTGTTGTTTCATTTGGCACACAAGGTCAGACAGCTGTGTTTTTTAAAAACTTTTTATGGAGAATGTGTTTGTGTCCGTGTCGTCGTGCTGCAGGAGCGAGTGATCAACCATGCGGCGGGCAGCCACGGAGTCTCGGGGATCTTCATGAAGTACGATATCAGCTCACTGATGGTCAAAGTCACTGAGCAGCACATGCCCCTCTGGCAGTTCCTGGTTCGACTCTGTGGCATCATCGGAGGCATTTTCTCCACCACAGGTCGTCAACACTCCCAAACGTCTATTGGTTGCTTTCTAATTCATTATTGAAGCTCAGTATGAACATCTACACACAGATCAAAGAGTTAATGAGTTCAAAGTGATGTTATTGTCACTCGAGGCTCCTCAAGAAAAAATTAATTTCACACAATCGAACATGTTGCAACATCTTTGATGTGAGTCGAGAACAGATCCATTGCTTTTGATGATTTAGTGGTTCAAGCTGTAAACTCTGTTTACATGGACAGCATATGCTCATCGTAAAGAGTAAGTAGAAAACAACTACATGGTTCTAACATATACTGTGACAGTGATAAAATACAGGCATAGATTTCCAACTCTTTTATAATATAAATTAGCACTTGAGAGCTTATATTTATCAAATCCTGTGGATAGCCATCTGAATATTGTATCTTTATTTACTACATCACATTTATTTATTTCTCCAAAAAGACAATTGTCAGACTTTATTGTCTCTTCAAACAGCGCCACCTGCTTTTACTAAAGGGAGTGTGAGCCGAGTGTGTCGCCTCGAGGACTTTACATAGAGGGAACTTGCTCTTCAGTAAATGGCGTTAAGAAGCTTGGAAAAAGACAAAAAAAAACCACACTTCATGTATTATTCATGGTTGTATGTGTACTTTGAAGTGCAGGCTGCCACTTTGACTCAACATCTTCAACCATTTAAAAGGATTTAAAAAGAACTGCGACCAAACATATCAGCTAGGCTGCTTTAACCTGGGATAAACTCCCCTCCCGAGCAGGAGCGTCACTTTTCACCTTGCCCATTTGCTCACCTGTAGGTATGATCCATGGGATGGTCGGGTTCTTGGTCGACGTCGTTTGCTGCCGTTTTCAGATCGGAATCTACAGCCACCCTGACGTAAGACACATTCATTTTAAACTCAAAAATCAGTTTTCCTTCCTCTGTGTTTCGCGGCGACTTGATTTACTTCTTCCTTCTTTCCTCAGAAGTCTCATTTGGACGTGCCAGAACACCAGGAGCCTCTGCTTCCTGTTCCTGCAGGAGATCTGCCTCAGTCATGAGACGACAGCAGTGGCTCACAATTAGTGGCCTAAACACGACAGCACTGAGATGCTGGGAAATTGTTTACAAGCTTGTTTAAATAAAAATGTTTTTTTTTTTTACATTTTTACTGGGTGGGTGTGAGATTCTTGAGTAACTGGGATGGATTGTAATCAATACTGCCACTAATTACATGTCACAGTCACTGGAAAGATAAAATATTTACTTCATTACTGTTCATCACACTATTGAATATGAAGGCACCTTAAAGGCCTGTCGTTCATCTACAAAGTCCCTTTCATTTTGACAAATTAAATCTATGCGTTGGTGCCGAGCGTGTTTAATTTACTGATCGACAACATAACTGCGGTTTTTTTTTTTCCTGCCTCTGATTCTTTGATGAATTTTAATGAGCTCCTGAAACTCCTCTCACCCACGATGAAGTCCGATAATCTGTGAGGCCTTTTAAAGATGAATCATGTGTAATGTGACTGGAAAGGCTTGTTGGTGTTCTTCTGTGCGAATGACTGATGAGATGCGAGGCTGATGTGTGTTAATTAAAATCCACTTTCAACCTAACAATGATTCACTGTCAATATTCAGCTTTCTTTTAAGCACACTGGTACCGTTTGATGTTAAGCTGCAACCATCGATAATTCTGTGAAAAAGAGCTGCAAAAAGTCCGCGTGACGGATGCTGTTTTGGACGAAGGAACAATCGGAATCTGCTGAAATACAGTTTGTGATTCCATACAACAGAAACAACCAAAGTTTCAGTGTCAACGTAAAGAATCTGGCAAATGATGTTTTACACCATGTCAAGAGTTTATTTGACAGTATTTCAGAATATCTTTCAGTAAACAAGTTTTTTGTTTTTTAGCAAAATGTAATATATCAGTACTGTCGCATTTCATAAAAATAGTTGTTCACGTCTTTGAAACTACAGTATCAATGATACAGTAAACCATATTTGTAGGAATACAGCTGTACAAGGTGAATAGTACACAATTAACACTACACAGTTATACTTGATCTCAATGGGGGTTTATGAACGTGCCATCCTTCACAGGTTCCAATAAGCAGGTTATTTTTTTTATTTTTATTTTTTTGGGTTTCTGTATACAAAATCAGTCACAGCAGGCAGGGGGGACGGCCTGGATGGAGACAGAGGGCTGGATGACATATTCTTTCAGCTTTTCTTGACATTTGTACGTACAGTAAACACATTTCTATACCTAACTGGTGTGCCGCCATGCTTCCCGTTAAACAGTTTACCACGTAAACCAACGCTCAGTCAGCTCAGAAGCATCCAGAACAATTATTTTTTTTAAACTGCTGATCATCAGTCCAGAGGATGTTTTAAACACAAGGTCTTGATCGTGTCCCAGTCTGTATGTGCACTGCTATAGGAGCACTTCAACAGCAGTTTACAAGAAAGAGCTCAGATGTGCTGCCACAATCCTAGTGTCTTTTTAAAGACTCCTCTGGTCTTTCGACGCTCAGAAGCTCAAGTCATTTTCAATTAAAGAACAAACCTTTTGGCCGGGGGGAAACGGATAATATCAAAATGGAGAAACGCGTTTGTCCTGGATGTCTGGGTTTGATAGCAGCCAGAGACAAGTTTGTGATCAAACATGTTGTGAATGCATTTGAATCCTCTGAGCTCCTGCTGGCTCTGGTTCGCCCGCAGCAAACGGAAGGTTTTCTTCTCAGAACAGACGAATAAAGCTGACGTACAGAAATCATGACCCACTTTGATTCGATCCCTGTCTCGATTGACGATCGCCGCTCTACACTCCCGAGATGACTTTGAGAAGAGGATGTGATGCTACAGGCTACATTTGATCCCCTCTCGAACACCAGCGGATAAGGGCGATCACTGACATTGATAAGCTTTACAGTCGAGAGTGCATCAGGATATCTAAACTGCTTGGCGCTAATATTTGAAGAAACGACGACGTGCCCTACACAGCCCAGCGGACTGCTGACGTGTGACGTGATCGTTAATATCTATTTTGCATTCAGTTTCCAAAAACAAATCACAACAGCTCTGCATTAGTTCGAGTAAGGCACTCCGCCCCACCTCACACCCATCGGCCTCGTCTTCCCCGCACCGATGCCCCTCTCCCACAGTGATGTGGTACACGTAGCACAGTAAAAGGCATAGAAATGGGGAAATAGACTGGACAAAATGTTCCTGTTTCTGTTGAGCATTAAATGAATACAACACAGCTTATAATTCTTTCACAATGACTGCATGGTTGACTTGTAATTGAGTTGCGTACATAACTCAGAGGAGTATAATGAGTTCTTTACTAAGCCAACTGTTGTCAGTCAAAAGTCCAATTTTGTGGAAAAAAAAAAAAGAAAAAAAGAGGATCCTTTTTTTTTTTTGTGTCAGACATGAATGCAGACTGGTCTCCTCCCCAGAGGATATTCACTTTATGTTGTACCTCTAAAAGACATGTGAGTCCCTGTCTAATGACATGGTTGGTTCATATCCATGCACACGACCACCGC
>OMNM01065995.1:4622-14982 GCA_900302745.1 Parablennius parvicornis | reverse complement strand
GAGGATCGCAAAGCTGCCATGCTCCATGTGAGGAGGAAATTACACCCATGCAAGTGCATGATCAAGATGTTTCAGGTTTTTAACATCTCACAATAAGAATTAATACAGTGGTTTCCAACCTGGAGGCAGGAGGCTTTATTTGCTCTCATCACTGTGCACGTTTTATTTGGCTATTTTTTGGGCAAATCAGGCATCAAATAGATTTATACCTCATCTTAGAGCCCATCTGTCTTCGATTAACATTTATGCAACCAGACATTTTGGTTAAAAAAAAAAACAAAAAAAAAAACCACCCAGAAAATCAAGGTACTTTAGCTTACAATGCAAAAAGCCCAATAAAAATCTATATTCCTATAATTATATTATCCTGTCACATAATGTGTGTCCTTATATTTATTTATTCTGTAAAATGATAATCTGAATGATCTGAATGATTACTCTGTGTCTATATTATTGCTACTATCAGAATTTTTTAACAGGTATTACATTTGTTCGTGTTCATTTCATTCCTCCCCACTTGCTGTTGCAACATTAAAAATATCCCCATTGTGGGGGACAAATAGAGGATTATCAATCAATCAATAAATCAAATCAGTGATCAACTCTGAGGAGTAGAGACGTGATTATCATGAGAACATGCGTGACATGAGGAGGCACCTTAACGTGATCAGCCAGAAGGGAAGAAGTTTGTGCAAGGTTAGCGAAGTCATCAGAGGAAGGAGGCTTGTGTCATGTGGTAGGGGGAGTAAAGACTTGAATATGTGTGTGATTACAAAACATTACTGTTGTTCTCATTAGGTGGGTCAGAGGCAATTTGTAGACCCCTAAATCTGCAAACAAAAAAGAATTGAAGAGGAGTGTGAGAGTGAAGATCGTTAGCCTGTGCTCGTATTACTTTTTGAGGCCATTTGCAAAATACACAGCAGAAACCTGATGAGCGAGAGGCGTCGAGCCAAATAATCCGTGAATAAACTGACGTTTCCATCTCCAAGCACGTGACCGTGATTGGACAAGTGATTTCATAGCTGCAGGAAAGACTTACTTATGTTTGATGGTGGTGACGGTTTCTGATGCTACGTTCGTAGCGATGTCCTTCGCTGCGACTTCCAAACCGGTCCACATGGTGGCAAAACCTGCACACACACAGAGCCATCACAACATGTGGAGCAAGTGTTTTCTGTAGCCTGTCAAACCACAGGAAGTTTCTTTATCTGCACATCAATTTTTGTTTGTTTGTTTTATTATTGGATATATTCTGCATAAAGTTGTGGTACTCAAAGTACTTGAATCCCGTTCCCATGAGTGGTTCAATGAATACAACATGCGCATCATGGTTTACATAGTGAAGCAGTTCTTTGAAGAAAACTACATTGCATACCTTATTAGACTTCAGGGCATTTTCAGCTCAGACGCAGAGTAAGAGTTGCAGTTTGTGTGATGTCAGTGCAGTTTCTGTCACACCACATTAGTATTTCACCAATGAACAACTACAACTAAACTAGAAAAAAAACAAAACACGACCCAACACTGAGATCTGAGCTGAGATATCAGTGATGTTTAATGTTGAGAACGGGGTCATTTTCAAAAGTAATATTGTTGTTGTTTTTTAATATAGACATTTTTATGATGCATACTCTGCAACAAAGAAAAACTTAAAACTTTATATTCAAAGGTTATTATGGTACTATTTCACTGGTCTGACCCACTCAAGATGAAATTGGGCTGAATGTGGCCTCTGAACTGAAAAGATTTAGAGGGTTTCAGGTTTGGCCAAGGTTTATACTATTTTCCTTTGTGGTGTTTGTGATACCCTTCTTGGAAATCCTCCAATACCTAGCTTTAGGTTGCAGGAGCCTTTTTACCTCAGACTTGTGACGAATATGAGTCAGTTATTGTGCAACCCCTCTGTCACACCACACTTACAGTCTGCAGCTGTTTTCTTCAGCACTAGAGTGTGAGCAGCGTGTTGCTACTCACCTCATCGCGCAGTGAATAGCGTTTACTTAACTAGGTCGACCTTGAAGAAAGGCGAGTTCACACCAATTTTACCACACCAACATCTTTACCGACCTAAAAACTGAAAGTGTGAAAGCCCTCGTACACAGACAGTGACACACGCGACTCCTTCACCATGTGAAAGTGTACCGTACCTTGCACTCCACTGGCAGCCACCACCATGGCTCCGTCTATGTTGGACCGGCCGTCCTTGTCTTTCTTCATGGACTCTGGGATCAGTTTACCTCCGTGTTTTTTTACGTGCGGCGCCAACTCTCGCCCCACACAGCCGGCGACGGCACACACCCCGTCCACTGCAGTGAAGTCACAGCATTTACTCAATTAAATGTTCACTCGGTTGCCAAACGACCGCACAAGGTCAGAGGATCGGGATGATGTGCTCACCTAGAAACTGGCTGACTTTGACAGCTCCTCCCGTCGCCTGCTTGGCGACGTGGAGGCTCTTGGTGACTGTGGGGCTGATGTGGGCAGGTCTGTCCTCTGGGGTGATGTGCTCCCTGAGTTTAGACGCTCCTGCATGGATGGCTTTGCCGGTGTACTCGGCTCCTTTGACCAGACCCCAGCTTAACCAGGACGCACCTGATGTGAACAGAGCGAATCCTGAGCTCTTTTACTGCACTAGAAATGATGTTTGATTTCTACTGTTAATAAATTACAATTAAATGTGTTGAAATGAAGATGCTGCTTTCTTTGGAGTGAACTGGGTGTGAAGAAAAAATGCCATATGAATAATGTTATTACTATTTTATAAAAAACTGTGCTGAATCAACGGTCCATTAGTGGATCTTAGGCCCTGTTTACACGCTTCATGCTAAAAAAAAAAAAAAACACATTGTTTTTGCGTTGACACAGCAAAGATGTGAAAACTATGTATGATTTGCATGGAAAATGGCAGTAACCTAAAAACAAGGTAGTACCCATGTAGAGCCACTAGGAGGTGCTGTTGGTTGTTTTTGTATTGAAACAACACACCTGCAGAGAACAATATGCTTTACATTCGTATGGACAGATGAGCAAGTTGGGTTGTTACTACAGTGACCCTCAACCATAAAACTACCAGGTCCCAGGAGAAAATGGACCAGGAGTCATGAGACTCTGGAGGTGAACATTGTTGATATTGTCCATCTATTAAGTACAGCCCTGGCGTACGCGGGACCTGTTTTCGCCTGTTCCTCCTTGGGAGTTGTTCTCAAAATGTGTGTTCCGAGCACTGTTGTATGAACAGACACCCGAAGGCAATGAAAGATTTGCATTTTCACTTGAGAACATTCTTGTGTGAAAAGGGCTTCAGGGGTTTGCTTTCATATTTGCCAGCTTCATACCAAACCAAAGTAGTCTGGAGCTGGAAAACACGTTTACCTTCAAAATGAACATATTACATAAGCTTTAACTACGGTGCTGTTACATTTCTTTAATAAAAACCTTCAATTAAGTCATTTTATTACCGTTTTTGCAAAAGAGAACATCAAACTCATATGAGGAACAATTAATAGTAAATAAATAAATGCAGCATCATGTGGGAGTATACAGTGAATTAATAAGCCCTCAGAAGTACGCCAGCCTTTTTGAGCCCTGTGGCTATATACAAAGAGAAACAAAAGCAGCTTAAAAGATTACAAAGTGGAATAGAAAGTCAGACCACATTGAAATAAATTCACTGGGTTGTATTATTTTCTGGGTAGCTCAGAGGTGTGGTCAGAAACTCACCATTAGCCCCCCTGCTGTGAGAATAGCAACAGGAGGAGGTGACACATGCCTGAAGGAATACTCTTTTATTGAAATGTCACATTAATCCCTTCAACTTCAAGATAAGAGTCCTTTTGAATCATTCTCTGCTGCACAAAAAAATAACAATAAAAGGATAATTCATTATAATAATGCAATTTCAGAGAAGATGCTGAAGATTCATTGGTTGCAGACTCCTAGTCTTTAATTACATTAATGTAAAACAACCTCTTTTGGTATAAATAGTAAAACTAATAAAGTTTATAAGCTGGATTTAATCATTTTGAAGGGGTTTCTTTCAGCTCTGGATTACATGTGAGGGACAAAAATGGCTCCGGAGAGAGTGAATGATGTGAACCCATGTTATAAATGCTTGATATGCAGTGATGACGGTTTATTTGGCGTTTTGCCGCAGCAGGTCACTGCAGCTGAGACTTGGCTAGTTTTTCAACCTGAAATGCTTCTATCTGGAATTCAGTTTCCCCGAAATTCCAGGTGAAGACTTAAGTCAATGAACTGTCAGAGGAACAATACGTTTTGCTGACAGGACTTCGTTGCATTTTAATCAAAACTACCTCAAAGTTTAACCAGTCTTTGCCTTAAAAACAGCTTGCAATTGTTGCAGACTTGCTGCAAACATACGAAAACAGATCTTCTGTGGATATACACTTGATATCACCAACCTGCTGATCCTCTACAGGTGCCAAACTATCCCTTCCAAACCCTATACCGTTCATTATTCAGCTACAGATAGCATCCATGTGTTTGTAATCGTTGTTCACTCTTGCAGTGTAAATTTAAAGATTTTTAACCAGGCGTTTGTTGGAAGGCGGCCCTCACCTGTCAGGATGCCGCTGGCCACCTTTTCACTCCACTCAGGCAGAGGTTTCTCCTCTGCGCTCGCTGCTGCTCCTTCTTCTTCTTCTTCTTCTTCTCCTCCTGCTGCTGCAGCCGCCGTCACCTCGGGCGCAGCAATTGTCACCTTCTGACTGAGGTCAATGCTGCCTGCAGCTTCATCTGGAGCCTGATCATAAACACACATCAGTTTTGGGGTTGAATATGCTTTGTGCGAGTTGTGTACGTCTCCGATCAGATGCACAAGAAACCTCTCGAATGCACACAATACCTCCTCTCATTTGGTCAATACAATGTGCCATTTGTTTTCTGCCTGCGGTCGAAATCGCCTCTTTGGCCTAAAAAATAGAACCAACCGCAAAAGTGCTTACTTTGTGACGAGGCATCACGTCCATCAGAGAAGATAACCAGCCTGCCTACCTTCATCAGAAACGACCTTTTTCTGGCATTGCTTTCAACCTGCGTCTCTACAATCATCCTGTCTGAACTGGCGCTCGTCTTTGAGGTTGTTCCAGCCGCAGCAGATAAGAGCATTATAACTGATTAGTTCCCCTCACCTGCCTCTTTCAAATCCTCACAATGCTGAGGCAGAGGGAACTTTGGGAGGAGTGCCAAATTAGAATGGAGCAGGAGAAAGAGTTTTCATGTCAGGCAGTGAGAAGAAAAAAAAAAGTACTGCGTAAGCAGCAGGTGTCGTTTTCTGCTTGAATTATTAATAATCATGATGGAGGAAGCCGGAACGCAGCAAAATAACAGTGACATCATGCTTGCACATCAGTAAATATATGTGCAGAAAGACTCATTTAACTAAGTGGTCATATTTTTGAACTATGCCGCTCACATCTGATGCACCAGGGAGCAAAATGTCAGCAGTTTGCATCCTATATAATAAACAGTGATTTTGCGTTTCGATGCATCATGGATCAAAACCGACCTGAACCCTGAGATCCGTCATCTGGGACAGGAGGTCCTGAAACAGCTCGCGGTCCGCCGCGGGCAGCTCGGAAGACAGCACCACGCCCACGTAATACCCCGAGGCCGGAGCCATCATGTCCGGGAACATGAAGACGCCAGTGTTACACAGCAGCACCGGAGAGTTCATGGCCATCAGAGGGTACAGCCAGTCGCACACCTGCCGCAATCAAAGAGAACGCTTCAGAAAAACATTCAAGGCTACAAAAACGGATGAAGAAAAACAAAACGAGTCCAAAAATAATTAGAACTTCATTTTCCCTGAATGGAAACTCAACAGTATATCAGAAAGAAGTTTTAAGTGATATTCGAATCGGAGAAGACGACAGTGTTTTGGGATCTTCTTCACATGCAGCTCCTTTGTATGATGCAGCTTTAACTGGCATTTGTGGATTTCACTGTGATCTGTTTTCACAGACAGTGGTTTCTTTAGGTCCTTCCTGAGCCCATGAAGTAAGATCTCGAAGAGAACCAGGCCTGGTCTCTCTAACTCTGATCGGAACTCTAGATGTTGGGATCTCCAAAGTGTGTGTAATCTTACTCAGGAACTTTTATTACACCAAACAGCTACTGAGGTGTTACCAATTCACTTAAAGAATTCTCAAAACGCTTCTTAAGTCCTTTGTAATTACTCCCAATTATTTTTTCTAGCCTTTTGCAATTAAGGTTGAATCAAATTATGTGAAATCTTGTGATCAACATTAAATGAAAATATGTCTTACACAAGATGTAAAACCCCTCAACAGACATTTTTCTGATGATTATCTATTATAAAGCCGTTTTGTCTTCAAAATGGAGTGTAAAGAACATGTGTTTGTGGCATGAGCACCAGTACTAATCATGCATAAGGAATCTATATTCATCAATTCTTTAAACAGACTCTTGTTTGACGTCTGACAAAAACTAAACATACTAGAAATGTAAGAATATATTAATCCAACTCATCCCACATATTTCTTATAAAGATGATTTCATCAACAGATTGAAAAGATGATTCCAACATGAGTGAAACATCTCAGACGTCCGGGACCGTCGTCTGGTTAGTCTCCCCTAACCGGATTAGAAGGTTTACACAATCACTCTCGATCATGTGAGTCCCTGATTTCACCCATTGGCAGCAGCACCTGGGAAATTCCCCACCGAGGAGTCAGATTTCAGTCTCATGATCTGCGATCGACAGAGAGGACAACGGGGTAAAAGTCTGCGTCGAAACTCACAAAGAGTCTCGATTAGATTAATCTGTCAAAAAGAGCTTCTGCTGAGAATTTCTAATCTCGTCACATGTTGTTGTGTTTACATACGATTACATAGTACACACTCAGTGATCAGAAAATCAGTTGACGTTTATAGCATAACGACATTTTAAAAGGTTTGTAGTTCCCCCCCATTTTTTTGTATCTAGATGGTTATCCGGATCACTCTAAATATCTAATGGAATCTAAGGTGGGTCAAGATACCTCTTCTGAATTATTTTTTGGAAAATCCCAACAGGAGTTTTTGCGTAATCCTGCTAAACGACAGACAAACCGACCCTCGCAAAAACATAACCTCCTTGGTGGAGGTAATAACTCTAAACAGGATGATCTAGTTAGACAGCATAATTCACTTTGCAAACAATCAGTTATAAAGATTTCTTGTCTCAGAGAAAAGAGTGAACAGCTTTAGAAAGCCTAAAAAATGATTTACTGATAAGACACATCTTGTTCTGCAATATTTTGTGATCTAAATGTATCCAAAACATGGTTAGTCTTTTTTTATTTTTTTCATTTTGCAGGTTTGATACATTGCGACACTTCTTCTTAAAGATGCAGCCATACCATTGCCAAACAATACACGTGGGCTTCCATAGATGTGTAATTAGATGTGTAAAAGGATCCCAAAAATTGTGCTTGCATTAGCATCACAGCGGTGCTCTGTTTTGACAAGTCGGCAAATGAAAAAAGCTACATGTGTGTGACAACTTCCCACAAAGTCATGAGGACCAGGCAGATCTAATGTGGGGGGTTTCCCCCGCAGGACGACGTCACAGCCGTAAACTCATTAGGATTAAGACGAGGACAACATCCCCGGCATGTTAAAGTCGACAACGTAAGGGGATATTGATCATTAACGTGTCTATCTCCTCTTACTGATGACTCACTCCACATCGATGTGAGTGAAGTCAGTAAACATCTTATAAAATCAGACTAAAGGGCAAGAAGAGAGAAACCACTTCAACGTGTGATTATAGCTAACAACTGTCTTAAGGCTTTACATCCATGTGATTTTAAGGCTTAGTGTTTATCTATTCATTGTTTATCATATCCTGTAGTGTCACATGTTTAGATTATCACTTTTTTCTTCTTTATTTAAATAAATAACAATACATTGATTAGCAAAGCCTATGAACTTATAATTAACATACATTTTACTCTCAGTGGATTATAAACTCATTTTTTTAGATGTGAAGCTGCAATGAAAGTCAAAATGATTGAATATTTATGATTGCACAATTTTTACATCGATGTGTTGATGAGATTCTACGAGGAATAAAATACGTATTCATAAGGTTTGTAAAGCAAGGTCTTTCATTTGTTAATTGTGCTGATCATTGTGCTCACCTAATCAATGTTATTGATCTGATGTTCTTCACAGTATGTGTGTAGTAGATGCATGTGATTGCATCTATTTTTGCTGTTAGTGTTCTTGTATGAACAATGCAACAAGATCAAAGGTTGATCGACTGCGACGGCGGCTTTCCGTCTTGTTCTTACCTGCAGAAAAGCCGGAGGTCGAGCTGGAACTCTCCCCGAGTGATCGCTGGTGAACTTCACCAGCCGCAGGTAGCCGGGGTACGACGGCGCGCTCACTTGACCTTCGGGAGTGACAAAGAATATCTGCACCCCGTGTGGGATGTAGAGCAGCTCCTCTCCCTCCTCCCCCACGCTCTGAGGCGACGGCGTGGAGTTCGACGTACGACTGTAGAACTCCTCTCCGACCAAAGACATCTCCCCTGAGTCTGTCCCATAGGAGATGGAGAGGTGGCCGTCGGCCGCCTGCGGGGAATACGCTGGTGGCTGCTCGGCTGAAGGCGCAGGGTGTTTGGAGGGCGAGAGAGGTGGGCACAGACCACCCACAGCTCCAGCCGGCTGTCTGTTAGGTGAATGGATGTTTGGTGGAGCCGGCCTCTTGGGCTCGTCTTTGGTAGGGAGCTTTGGGTACAGTTCTGTCTGTCCCGACACGCCCTGAGGAGCAGCAGGTCCTGAGACGCTTCCAGAGCTCGACGCAGGAACACATCCCTCCTCGGAGCTGGTCTCCAGAATCGCCAGGCGAGTGGTGATGTTGTTCAGGGTCTCCTGCATCTTGCGCTGATTCTGTCTGGCCATGTCCCAGGAGATGCCCACACACTCCTCTCCCTGTGCGGGCACGCTGATGGCCCGAAGGAGGTGCTTCCGGCCCTGCTTGTAGAGCTCCAGGGCCAGCGTCTTGTCGCCGGCCTCATCAGCCGTGAGGCCTTTGTTGATGCACTCAAAGGCCCTCGTGTAGCCGTCATTGATCACCTGAAGTCTGGCGTTGTCAAAGGCATCCTGTTTAGCTTTCTCCATTCCCTCTGGAACAACAGACAGTTTGAAATGCTACAAGTCAGACGCTGGACGAGAGGTAGTGGAGGCAAGCCGGAGACAGAGCACAATGAGCCAGCGCCTCTATTCACTTCGCAATAATCAAACGTATTCATGGGGCCACAAAGCACAGAGTATAGAGCGGAGTGTCAGACACACAGGGTCAGATCTGACCTGCGGGATAACATTGCATCATGCACTAACCAGGGAAGCATGTGACGAGTCGGCTAAATGATTAAACATCTGCTGCTTCCTAGTTGGAAACAATAAACACACACAAAAAAAAAAAAAAAAACTAGAGTCATGCAGTCACAATGACATATGCCAGCAATGAGATAGGAGTATGCAAATCATGTCGAGATTTTGTCATTTTGTCTTAAGACAAACACTCAGAGAGATAAGTAAGAAAAACCAGGAGGAAAAGAAAACAAGGAACCAGCATGAGCTCAACCTTTGAAGAGATGTCTCTGATAGTTTGGCCACACCATTTGGAAGGCAGAGATTAAGCAAAGCAACTGGAAACACAAGTTTGAAAAAGAAATTTAAGGTATTTCCCTTTGGGATTAATAGAGTACTTCTAATCTATCCTAGATGTTTTTAGTTATTCTGCAATGCATGATGTCCAAATAGTAAAAAAAAAAAAACGTACATACATTTTGGGTGGATTTCTGAACCAGGTACAAGCAAACAGCAGACGCTTAAATCTTTAAACTCAAGTTATTTTCAAATGTAACAAATACAATCTTTTTTTAATTACACATCATTTGTTCTGTGCTCATAAATCCATAAACGCAATATCAATAAAGAGCTATCAACACAATAATTGTTGCAGAATTCAATAACAGCACCACTGATGGAACAAATTAATTGAGATATGAGAATAATTTTATTTCCACATTTTGAGTGGTTATTTTATCCCTACCTTGGGGCAAGGGTTACTTTTTTGATGGTTAAAATGTTTTT
Source organism: Parablennius parvicornis (assembly GCA_900302745.1). NCBI lineage: Eukaryota > Metazoa > Chordata > Actinopteri > Blenniiformes > Blenniidae > Parablennius > Parablennius parvicornis. The sequence continues at coordinate 4,852 of OMNM01065995.1, read as the reverse complement.
ACCTTTAATGATGTCAGACTTGTGCAAATATACACAAGTACACAATCTGAGGTACCTCTCAAAGGATTAGAACATTACTGAAAAGTTCATTATTTAGTGACTTATGTCTATTGGAATATAACTAGGACCATCTGGTAAAAAAAATTTAAATAAAAAAAAAATAGACAAAGCGCTCAGAATATAATATGTAGATGTACTGCATTTTTATTTGTTTAACTTTTGAGCCAAAT
>OMNM01065994.1:4945-16665 GCA_900302745.1 Parablennius parvicornis | reverse complement strand
CCCCCCCCCCCACCTAACATCATCCCAAAAGACTGAATGCTAGATAGGAGGGGGGATAAAAAGGAGCGGGGTAGACAAAGTTAGATAGCAGAGACAGAGAAACAAAGAGAATTACCTGTAAACAAAGAGAGAAAGAGACTGACAGTGGCGAGACGTGCATTTCAGAAAAGCAATATCAAACCACGACTGGATGCCAGACGATGATTGACTTCATGAATACAGTTTGATTACAAGTAATTATTGCAATGCATAGTGGGTTTCATAATAAACCTCCAAATCTGCGGATTAGAAATGTCAGCGAGTAATCAAGGTGAGGCAAGAAGAAAACTGCTGATGGATGTTGAGGAGACAAAAAGCAAAGTGTGCGATTTGATTAAGGAGTTTAATGACAGTGACATTCAGTTCTGATTTCTGCTTCTGACCTCAGCTCGTCTGATACAAATGTCTGCCGAAGACTTGATTGTTTACCAGGGAAAGTGTGTTCTGCTCTATCACACACAGCTTAGAAATCTAAGATCATGACTTGAATGTTGCTGGTTTGATTCCCTGAACCAGTGAGAGACGGTTGTGGATAAAGTGAAAACCCTAACCTAACATACTGAGGTTTCATTTATGTTATCACACAGCTATTTAAAGGGAACATAATAAAAAAAAAAAAAAAACTGAAATAAGATGTCGAGTGGAAAGCCTACATTCAGGTAAAAGTGAAAACTTCCTATCAAAACCAACTATGAGATGGCGGACCTTGTCCGTCAACATGTTGCATTTCGGGGAAAGCAATCGAGAGAGTGTGATGGGACCAGGTCGGAATTTAGTTTGAATGGGAAGATATAACTGAAGGGAAGCGGAGAGAACGAGGACAGGAGGAGAGAGCACATAGTATAGTACAGTAGATATAGTCACATGTTTACATGGTATGGCAGCAGATCAATGTTTTGGTAGTTAAGAGAGATGAGGTCAGGGCATTAAATGAGGCCATCCAAAAATCTGAACTCATAGAAGCTGAACTAAAACGATGGTCTAGAAAGACGTCAGACCTTATCAAGTTCTACAGTATTTTTTGGAGCAAATTTTTGCTGTCCAGATGTCTGCCTTCTCACGATTGTACATTTTCAAGTGAAAATGTAGAAGAAACTTTTGTTGTGTTTTGGACGTCCATTTATATGACTACGGTGCTCTGAGCCCATAGAAATGCAGCTTTTTAGAAAACACTTACCAAAGCGATCTGGCTGCTTCTGCATGTAAATGGTGGGGGAAACGATACTTTTTGAAAACACTGTTACTGCACATGCGCACCACTTTGAAGTTGTATAGTTGAGAGTTAGACGTCCGAGTACTCACCATTGTTGATATTTATAGTGTATTGTTCTCTGCGTTCTCTGCAATTTCATTACAAAAAACAGCCAACAGTGCCACCTCATGGCCTGACATGCTACTTCATCATTTTCGTTTTGTTTAATTTTGTTAACATGTGAAACAGAGTTTTTACTGCACATATATGAATAGAAATAAGCCAAGTTTTGGTTTCCTGAGAGTGCTGTCACAACCCTGACACACCCACCTGGTCATTGTAATGGCAATTGCAGACCGGCATGGGATGATAATAGCTGGTTACAAAACCTAAACAAACCAGCAAACCCAACAATATTAAATAACTTTTAGTTGACAAACCTAAAAGAGACAGTATTAGAGTTAATTTGAAGGTTTTGGATATCAGAAAGAGGTGCTCATTGCGGCGTTCACATCAACACTTCAGCCCCAGTGGAGCAGCGTTTTGCCTCTCTGCACACTCTTAACACGCCACAAAATGCTCCCACACTGTGGCATACAAAAGTTTAGGTAGCATAAAGACGCGCCGAACCCTTGCTTTCAGCAGCAAGAGTCCCCCATCTCCACATGCACGCTTGCCCTCTGACACGCGCTCACTCTCCCAATCCTGCCATAGCTTAATGAGGAAGCTCATTATGGACAAACAAGCCGCTGCTCCTCTGAATAAGCAACTAGGACAGCTCTGCTGTTCGGCTGAGCGTGGAGCCGCAGCCTGAATATTTTATTGATTCAACAAGTTCAGCTGTTGATCCGTCTTCTGTACCTGTGTCATTAATATAGTGTGTGCAGAACAAAGCCCTGCGTCTTACCACTTCATCAGGTTGCATTAATTGTTCCGTGGCTGCTTTGTTGGGCCGTCACTGCTCTGGGTCGAGACAGAGTGTTCACTTCTGAAAAAGGGTTATAATCTCTGTCACTGTGGGTTCGCTGTGGCTGTGATATCTATTGTCCTCTTGTATTGCAGATTTCCAGTGAGTGTTAGGGGCAGGAATAGTCTGACATGAGATTATTCAAAAAAGGAATTTACATACGTATTGTCCAGGTGTTAGCCTCATCATATCAAGAAAGAACTTGTTCACATCAAATCTACTGGATTAGATGTTAAAGATTTTTAGTACATGAATGCTGTCAACATAAATCATCTTTATTGGGACAACAGTAAGGTCGTGTTTACATGACGGTTCAGAAAGGTTTACAAGGCAACATTTTGAAATTGATGTCTGTTTACACGTGAAGGGTAGATATACTGACAAAAAAAAAAAAGTGTTTTCATTTCGGGGCACTAGTGGGTGGTCATGGTTGTTTGTGTAATGAAACCACACAAACGTGTGTGCAGAGAATAATACACTGTACACTTTAAAAATCAGGAGTATATGGACATAATTGTATTGGACAGACAAAGTTTAGATGGACCTTGAAGATTGATTTTGTGATACGTTTTTTTGTTTTGATATGGAACAAACCACCTGTTTGCTCATTTATATGAGAAGTGATTTTAAGGTGTTCCATCCATCCCATCCATCCGTCCATCCATCCATCCATCCATCCATCCATCCATCCATCCATCCATCCATCTATCCATCATGCTTTACCCAACTCAAAGCTGTGAGGGGCCTGGAGCCACATCCATTCACACTTACAGTTTGGGTCCAATAGTTAATCTAATATACACCCACTCACGCATATTTAAACTTGACACTAAAAGCCCCTTGAGTTCCAGAGGAAAATCGGGGGATATTTTGATTTTCAGGCGACAGTGCTAACCATGCTATTCCACTATGAAGCCCTGGGGTTGAGTCAAGTTACCTTAAATTCTGAATAGTTTTACAGGCTTGACTTGAAAAATAATTGAATCTAAGACACAGTCTGGATTTATTCATGCATTTTAGCTGGAGTGGAGGTACATTTGCAGATGTGCATATTCCATTGGGTTTACAGACGCTGTCCAAGTCAAACATCACTCAGTTTATCTCTCTTGCTCATCAATATGTGGTCTTATGGCAGCCAGTTCAATCCTTCACTTCTGGCCCAAACATTAATTTAATTTGGTTAGAGTTCATATAAAACAGTCCCTGTCCCATACAAAGCACAGATTACAGACAACTAAACAACAGTGACCTAATAGTTGCTTTTTTACATTGTTCTGTATGTTCAGGGCAATGTGCCGGCCTAATATATATTTGAGGGGCAAAAAAACCTGCTAAATTTAATGTGTTCAAGATAAAGGTTTTGTTGAATCAAACTTCGCTGTAACCGGAATTGATACAAGCCTTTAGGGACCATGAATGGATTGGGGTGGGCTGGAAGTGTTCTGCCCTGGCTGAGGTGTGTTGAGCCAGAGGTTCAGGCCGGTTAATGAAGTTTCTCCCTGTAATGTAATTCATTACAGCACTTATCTGACCAGACCAAAAAAAAAAAAAAAACCCATCTGGATGGATTATATTAGGATGCAACATCTTGGCAACGAATGTCCGCTGGGGAAATGGATCATGATTATCTCGCAGTTAGAACAACAGAGACTCAGACGGGCCCATTGCCTCATATCAGATCAATTAGCTGCAAGGCTTTTCCCTTGTAATACTTGATATCATGACCGCAACACCCCGGAGGTCACAAACAAAAAACCACTCTTTGTACTTAGAGTGTAGGTATTTAGATTTTGTATTCATAAAGAAATCTGCCTCCTTATCAGCTGAATGTCAAGTCAATACATCATCCTCATGCTTCACTCCTTTAAGACTTTTGAATATTTAAAAGCCTGCTGCATGGTGGAGTAGTGGTTAGCACTCTGGATTAGCAATAAAACCCATATTTCCTTTTTATCTCAGGGCTTTTATCAATATGGATCATGTTCTGTCGTTGTATTCTTGAGTTTTCTCAAGGACCTTCACCTTCACAAAGCAGTCCATAAACATACTATTTAAAGTAAGATGTAACTGAATAACCCCTAAATGTGAGTGTGTGGGTGATAGATCATTGCTAGCACATGCGGAACCACCCCCAGCTACTTTATAAATAAAGCATGTACGGTATATAAACTGGATGGGTGATTTTGAGATTGATAAACTTAAAGTCTAAGCCGTAACCTGTACGTTACCTGCCTGTTATGAATAAACAGGAACTCTGCTAGTAATTTTATTATCTGTGTGTGGTTCACCAAATATCATCAGTCTCTGTTCGCTGGTTTTTTATTAGCTGTCTGTAAGCTCTCGCCATGTGTCTTTGTGAGGCTCATCTCAAACCTTCACTCATTTCCCTTCCGTTTCCATCCTTTTCTGTCTCGTCTCTGCACGTTTGTGGTCCTGATTTGTGCAATTTCATGCTGCTGATCGCTGTGGGCAGAAGTTATTAAGTTTGCGGCCTGTTTTCCATCTGTTCTTCCTTTTCTTACACATGCATTTGCAAGAAAGCTTTTTTTTTTGTTTTTAAGTAGATACTATATGTTTACCGACTCACAAATAAACTGATGTTGCCATCATTTGGTCACCCAAAGTAAATTTCTCAATATATTAGAATAAACTGATCAGATTGTCAATGTTATAAAGTAAAGCCATAAAGAAAGGAATTTACATTTATAAGAAAGAGATCAAGATGACTATGAACTCACAAAATGTAGAAGTAACTCAGAAAGTATTGTACAATTCCACATGAAAGTTTAAAGCACTTGACCGAATTTCTCATGAGTTTACTCTTTTCAGTTGACATTTACAAAAAAAGTAATATCAAACATTTGCCTCCGACATCTATGGGACTTTTAAAGTATTTAAAACAAACATTTCTTTTACATTGACTTTGTATGCTATCCCGCCGTGTGCAGAACTTTTCCAGTCCTTGTTGCTAAGACATCCCTTGACAGCCAGCTGTTTGAAACCATGTGGTGGCGCATCTGTAACAACCCCGCAGCTCTGACGTGACAGCTTATGAGCTGCAATATTTGGAAGTTTAATACTTCTAACGGCACATGTCTTAGCAACCAACAGCAGAGTCGAGCAACAGCCGTCTGTGAAAAAGCAATACTGCCTTCTTCTCCCTCGGGGAAGAGGCGCAGGCATCTTTATCTCCCACTGGCCGACGCTCTCCATATTCCGCTGCTAAATTACTTCCTCTGCCTCTCTGATGGAGAAGTAAAAGAAAACGATAACTCTGAAGGCATGAATATGGAATTTATACACTGTATAAATGGCAGTTTCTTGTGGGATCCTTTCGAGGCGAGCCCTCTGACAGATTGGAGAAATGACTCTTTAGAGTCCTGTGAGGGCTGATATGAAGAGAGGGATCGACACCAGGGAGGAATGAGAGAGCGCTAAGCATATACCTTCTGTTTTCTCCATCTGTCATAGAGTGCGCTACATGATAACCTTTATATGCGTACTGTTTTGGTTCAGTAAGTATATAAAGTATGGTCACTGACAGGGCACATTAAGATTCCCAACATCACATGACATCATGCAACCGTGGTACTGCTGAAGAGAACAGTGGATCAACAAGGGGACGTACACTTCAAATGCTGTATTCGGTCATCACTTAGACGAGTCATGCAGTGATTTGTTTAGACAATCCAGGGAGAACTACCTCCTGTCTCGATCGGAGCGGAGCCTCATGCTCCATGCCAAACGTCTCCTCGTGTTTTCATGTGTCCACAGATACAATACGTCAAGTTTTCATGTTGCTAGTCCATCTGGTCTTTTCAAACAACATGAAGGCACTCCTACTAATTTGACATCTCATCAAGAAACAAACTGAAGTCCTGTTTACACGTTTCAAATGAAAACGCATTGTTTTTGTGATTTTTTTTTTTTTTTTTTTGTCAGAAATGTTTCATGTCAACACAACAACATTTTGAAAATAATGTTTGTTTACACAGAAACTGCAGAAACGCTGAAAACTATGTAATAATCATGCCAGGCCACTAGTAGGTGCTGCTGTTTGTTTTTGTAGTGAAATTACACACACATACACATGCAAAACAATCCACAATAAAGATTAACAAAGTTAAGATTACTGTTACGATGACTTTCAACTTTAAATCTATCAAGTCCAAGAAGAATATGGGCTGGGAGTCGTGAAACTCAGGGGATCGTCATTGTTGTTATTGTACATCTACTAGCACATGTGCTGCAGAACAGTTTAATGACAGTGGTGCGCGTGTGCAGTAGTTGTGTCTTCAGTAGCTCTGAAATGCAATGATATTTGATATTTGATATTTGATATGATATTTATATTTCATATATTTTAATCTCTTAGTTGCTGGCTTCAAAAATCTTTTTGGTTTTGGAAATGAGACTTTAACATACACCAAACTAACTAAACACAGGGGTGACAATTGTTTGTTTTGACAGTATTTCCATTATTGAGCATTTAGCTGAGAGATGGAAACATCTATCACCCGTTTGGAAGGAAGCACACTCGGCATTTTATCACATCTTAGAAACAAATAGTGATTTTCACCATCGTTTCAGTTCTAAGTAAACAGATGAGCTACAGGAAAATTTACATCAATAGTGGCTTTTGTGAATCACACTATGTGCATTACATTAACTGGTTGATCACTACAGTTAGTGTCTATTCAGTGTTTTTCAAAATGAAATTGTCAGATTTTGCTGGTCAGATATTATCATCATCCTTGCTGCCTTGCGTGTGCCCTAACATTGTTTCTTTGTTAGTTGAAAATAGATATTACCATCACATGTTTTTGGTTGATTGAGGCTTCTCACAGATTGCACCTTAGCCTATCCTGCAATTGAAGCTTTTCTTTGTTTATGATCAAATGGTTAATTAGGTTTGATTGATGAATATATGATGCCTTTATGAGATGCTTATGATAAAGCGACGGCCTGTAGAGGCTGTACCTTGCCTTCTACCTACTCTCGGCTGGGTTGGATGTTTTGATATTTACATGCTATTTGATTCAGCTACTGTGAGCATAAAAATGAAAGACACATTTATTGGAGTACTGCTGCAGATGCATGGATTCAAAATTGCTAAATTTGTTTTACTATAGGCCATCAGTTCGGCTTGTTTTTTGGACAGTGTGTTGCTCTTTAAGAGTAGCTTTTATTGCTTGGCTTCCAAATCACATTTGCCTTCCCTCAGTGACACAAACAGAAGACACAGCACAGTATGGATGTGTAGTATTAAGAAACGGCATACATGGTGATACATTTCTCTGTTAGGTTCTCTCCTGACATTTATTTTCATTCTGATCTCGATTGATTTTGGATGTAGGACTTATACTATCTTTGGGATATCGTAGCTTTCAAGTCATTTGCAATGAAAAAGTGTTCTTGCTTTCTCTTCATGCCCACAAGAACGCCAGAAAGGCATCTGTGACGAAACATGTTGCGCGCCCATCTGTCTGCCGGTTTGTGTGTCAGCTGTTTTTTTAGGGATGCGTACAACATGAACTGATTTAATCAGTTTGACATCACAAAAACAGAAAAATGTCGAAAACCTCCAGGTTGAAAAATTCCTTCCAGACGCATTATATTAAGTGCAATAATTTATGAGGCTCTGTTTGCGCATAAACAAGCCAGTTAGGTAATTGAAATATGAGCAGGATGCCTCAGCGTGAAGTACTTTGTCAAACTGTGTTGTTGTACTCGGTAAGTGATTTTAGCAGCTGCAGAGGTGCAGCTATGCATTCCATCAAAGCAGATTTATTGTGGGGGTATTTAGTATTGAAAGCACAGGCAAGCATTACACCAGCTATGAAGCACAGAGCTGTATTGGACATTTATTTATGTCCTTATCTTGGAAAAAATATGAGGCTTCAGCATGTGAATGAATTTCAGTCTGCATGCAGCCACAGGACTGCGTTATTGAGATGATGCATGAAGATGCATTTCAGACTGAAAGGTGTCCTCTGACATACTTGTATCTGTCAGATATATTGCAAACACTGCAGGCTCTGGGTGCTGAGGATACCTCCACACTGTGATTGGACGTTTTCCTCAATGTCACCATCTGTCTTTATGTATTTGCATTTTGAAGACATTTCCAGATTCTTAGAACTGGCTTATATAGCTAAGTAGACAGCAAGCAAAAACACATCTCAAATGATAACTATTTGTCTTTATAATAGACCAAATACAATAAAACGTATCATATTTTACCCACATTTTCAGAGAGAGCTGTTTTTATTTTGTCTCACATAGAGAACAGAACAGTTTATTTAATTTTTCATCAACTTGATGTCACACACACACACACACACACACACACACATATATACATACATACATACATACGGACATATATGCATATAGCTTTCTGTCTAATATTTTCATTTATTCTGTGTTTCTGTCTATCACCTGGGAAAAATGGAGTAGTACCATGTATGGATGCCTGTACGTGTCAGTGCAGGGACATTTGCACCATTTAAAGCATAAATGATTCTGTACATACATTTACAGCCTCACCACAGTTGGCTTCTCACTCATATCTACCTTGGGTGTAACAGCAATTAGCAAGAGGCCTGTGTCAAATTAGAGTCAGTTGAAAATGTGTGTGTCTGCAGACCTTCCTCTGAAAATTACAGAAAACAAAATTACAGAAAACAAAATTTCAGATAAAAAGATCAACCAAACAGCTGCATAAAAGGTGTACAGGATTGAAATACGACTTTTTTTCTACACTGTGAATCATCAAGATCTAGTAGAGTTGCATAATATGAAGAAACCCTGAAAATGTCTCTAAATAAGCCTACATTCTCTAAATAAAGCCTACATTCAGTACTAGAAAGCTGTTGTTGACCCTAGGAGGTGGCCATGTTGTGAAGCAGCTGCCTTCTTGTGTTTCCTCTGCTCGGCTGCCGTCTGTCCGCACCGGTTACAACTAGTTGCCACCTTCTAGCAGGCGCGCACATCAGAGTGTGAGGTATAACATGCTGTGAGCCACTGCCCACACCCTCTCACTTAAATACCAACCGATGTGGCCTGACAGGCTCCACAGCGGCTGGGGGCATCTGGAATATACAGATTAAACATCCGTTTTGTTCTTTTACACAACTTACATTAACATCATTGCTGGGACATCTTTTGATTTCAAAAAAGTCTTTGAATAACATCTACTGTGAGTTCACTGTCTGGAGTAACCCATTTTACCTTTGGGACTGAAGTTTGAAGACGTGTTTTATCAAATGCATGTCATTTGACACCAGACTCACTCTCTGGGCTGAAGACTGATGGGAGGATTGCTCTGCGTGCATTCACATCAACTTTAAAGCTGGGTTTTGTTCTTAATAGTTTTCAAGTTGTGGAGTTAGTTTTTGAGATCGGGTTTCTAGGGCAACATTTCAAGTGAAAACGCAGAGTTTTTTTGTTTTGTTTTAAAAACATTTCACCTTTACAAGGCAACATTTTGAAAATAATATCCGCTTACAAGGAAATGGTAGAATCATTGAAAATCATGTAGTAAGCACGTTGGGCAACTTGTGGGTTCTATTTCTTTTTGTAATGAAACTACACAAACATGCGCACAAAGAACAATATGCTATAAACATTCACACTAGTGAGTGCACAGACATTTGTATGGACAGATGTTGACCAAGCTGAAGCACCATTCCAGGTGACTCTCAACTATAAAAGTACCAAGTCCCAAGACAGCATGGACTAGGAGTCATGACACTCTGGAGGCAAACATTGTTATTATTGTCATATCTACATGTGCAGAAGAACTATTTCATAACTACGGCCATGGTGCGCATGTATCTGCAGTCTACACAGAGATACGGAGCATTTTCAAAAAGCTGTTTTTCCTTGTTTTCATACAGATGAAGTCTGAGTGTTTTAAAAAAGTTGTCATCGACTCTGAGCAACAACAGTTTTCTGTTTTCACTCAAAGGTTGTGTGAAAAGGGCCTACATTTGTATATTTAACATTAACATCCAATAATAATCAATTGACGTTAATGGAAGAAAAGAAAAACTCTTCTTCTGTCAAGCTCAGATTTAGTGCCTTGTGTGCGTGGGAAGCTTGACTGAGCTGGCCAGAGGCAGATAATCTAGAAGCGAATAGCCCATTATCATCTATTAGTAGTGTTGCAGTGATCACTTTGTAGTGGGAAGATTAAAAGGAAGCAATCCTTTGAAGCTAATGTGAGGAAGAGTCACTGCTGAGAGTGAGTTCATTGTTCCATTAGTGGTGGAGCAAACCTTATAGGTTTGTTAAATACTCCTCAGACTCTCAGAATTTTAATATTCTTCTCAAAACAAATCTGTGAGTATTAGGAAGTAAATGTAGACAATGTGAAAGTTCCACTGAAGGAGTTAGCTGTTAACTCCTGAGCTACGGTCCGCTGGATCTGCAATTCTGCTTTCATTACCTGCTGCTACTTCTATGTATTGTGTTTGAAGGGGGGATAGAAGTTGACATATGCCGTGCAGATCGTGCCCCTCCTGGAGGCAGATATTTTAATCATATGCAGAAACTGAAGTGGACTAAGGAAGATACAGAGTGACACACCTCTACCAGACATGTCGCCGCCTGAAGGTCAATGCTCACAGATATACAGTCCCGGTTTGGCCTTTCTCTCTTTTTGCTGGGCTACATTTGTATTATTTAGAGCCTTGTCCTCCTTTAAACAAATGTCACCTTTCTCCTATTGCTAATGCACAACCTCTCAGACGTGGTTTTGAGTGCATTTAATACATTAGATTATGTTTGTTGTCCTGCATTGGTTCAAGAGAGACCACTTGATAGTTTCAATTTTTTCATCACTAGAAAGGCATACAAAATATAATCTAATACATTGAACCATCAATTTTTAGTCTTCATTGATGAAACCCACTCTTGTGTTTAATCCGTCTGCCAGAGCGCCATGTTTGTGTCATTAAAGCAATTTTTTCAGTGTATGTGTGTTTACCTATGGGGGCGAGACATGGGAGCGTGTTTGCTTCCCTGTTTGATTCATTTGAGCAGTTTTAACCCTGCGGAGGCTGGATGTTAAAGCGTCCCGTCTCCTAGCAGATGGCTTGGTGTGTATGTGTTAGTACATGTTGACTCTTCAACACTTGAGGGAGTGAAGCCTCGTCGCCATACTTCCCTGACACTGGATATATCTGCTGGCTTATACCAACATTCAGTAATCTCCCTTCATTTTCCTTCAATTAAACTCAATTACTTCTCGCGGAGACCGCCACTTCAGGTCCGCTCGCATTTCTGTGCAGCTCCTCAGCATGTGCGAGTCAATCTGAGATGATGTTTGATAATGCTCTGATTAATATTGCATGGCTCATCTCACTTGAGTATTAATGTATTCCTGCTTGTATGGTATCTCTTTGGCCAATCTCTCAGGCGATTCTGCTTGTTATGCCGGTCCCATGTGTGTGCGCAAACTCTGGAACCCCCCCCCCCACACACACACACACCAACACACACACCCACACACACACA